>JAQQSU010016178.1:0-11000 GCA_028627135.1 Pseudochirops cupreus
TTTTCATGTTTTTCTTGCATCATTCTCATTTCTCTTCCTAATTTTTCCTCCACTTCTCTTATTTGGTTGTCACAATCCTTCTTGAACTCCTCCATGGCCTGTAACCAGTTTATATTTTTCTTGGAAGCTTTTGATGCATGAGTTCTGACTCTGCTGTCTTCCGCCCGTTCCATGCTTTGATCCTTTTTGTCCCCAAAAAAGGAATCTAAAGTTGCATTGCTGGGCTTGCTTTGCTTCCTTTGCCTACTCATGTTGCCACTCAGTTACTTGACTTTTAGGTTCAGTAGAACTCTGCTTTCAGAGGGGAGAGCTCTGTCCCAAATCACTGGGGTTTTTGCAGCTGCCCCAGCTATTAGGAGGCCACTATTTCTGCAGCCTCCACCAGCTTTGGCTCACTGAAAACGCACCTCAGGACCACCACCCAATACCGTGATGTGGATCGAAGCAGCTCAACACAAGAGCACTTAGCCTCTGAATGGTTGCTTGGCCCCCCTGCAATCTGCAGGCCGGGAGCTTCTGAAGCAGCCCTGTGGAGGCGGCTGCAGTGCCACCACTTCAGCCGCTTCTAGCCCTGGGGCAGTCAGCTGGACCCTCTCCTCCCAAATTTATCTGAGTTCCGCCGACCTTTCACTTAGTCCTTGTTTCTTATGGGTTGGTAATTCTGGACACTGACACAGCTGCTGGTGATTCATGCTCCAGCCATAGCTTGTGCTGGCGGCCCTAGGGTTCCAGCCACGAGTTCATGCGGTGTTGGTCTGGGCTCCCAGCACACTGCAATGAACCTCTTCCCATCTGCCTGCCAGGCTGCCTTCTGCCGGAGCTTTGTTGCTCTGTCATTTTGTGACTACTGGAGCTTGAAAATTTCTTTAGAGTCATTTTTTATAGGTATTTGAGGTGGTTATGGGGAGAGCTGCAGAGTTTTGCTGCCTCTACACCACCATCTTGACTCCGCCCCCCTCCAAAAGAAAAGAGAAAAATTTTTGTGATAAAATTTGTAGCATAATTGGAGGGAATGGCAGTTTGTGCATAGTAGGTTTGCAGTTCCTTGTGCAGTCATCCCTTGTTACGAAAACGTTTGCTTTCCTTGAACTGAAAAGAATTTTTTTTAATAAAAGGTAAAAAACGTAGTTCCTAATCACAAGCAACTCACATTCTAATGGAGGAGATAAATGCAAATAATTTTGTACGTGTAAGATGTGTTTGTTATCTACAGTATTGGCATATAGAAAGATACATATGCATACCTACAATATATATGTACATATTGTATAAATTTGGTCTGAGGCTCGTAATGGGAATTTGAAGATCTTCTTTGCCTCTTAATAGATCTAGGGGGAATTTAAGTTTAAAAGTAAACTCTGCCCCCTAATAGGCTGAATGTAGTCACATGGAGCCTGTGATGGAGGGAGTTTGCTGAAGGGAAGCAGAGCCCACAGGAAGCAGGGAATCAAAGCTAGACTAGACAGCATGGGGAGAGGACTCTCAGGTAAGGAGATAGAGATGTTTATGAGTAGTTATTAATCTCATATTGATTTGTGGGAAGGCTAAAGGATGCAGTGGCTCTTGTGATGCATTCATTTTTATGTTGCTTAGATTTGGTTTTCTGGTCACTGAATAAGTGCTTTGGTTCTGTCCTCTATATGGAGAGTCTGTTATATTTTGTGACCAAATTTGGGACTGATAGTGGATACAGTCAGTGCTGTAAATATTGCACTGGCAACACAGGGCTTCCCTTTCCTCTGATCTGTAATTTCTCTACTTTGGTCTCACTGTCCTTTGGATTCAAGTAAATCTTCCTGTAACTCCATTCACTATGAAAGGCAATAAATTTACCAGGCATGTACACCGAAGAAATAAATTTTTTTAAGAAGAGGCTATCACTTTGATCAGTTGTGCTAAGGAAGATGATTCCATCAGCCTCTCTCACTCTCCCCCATAGATCCACTGACCTCACAAATAAAACAAACTTCCTCCCTGGTTCCCCAGGGAGATGCATTCCAGGGTAAAGCACTTCCCAGTTTTCTTCGAACTGATCATATAAAATGCTTTTCTCAAAATTCACTTGGTCTGTCTCTTAATGATTGTGGTTTTAAGAGTTGGCTCTGACTGACATACAGGCTATGACCTTTGGGAGAATCCCTTCTCTGGGCTTCACTTTTGTTCTGTAAATTAATGAGGGTTGGACTAAGTCTTCATCTCTGCCTTCTGTCACTTTGATTGATTTAGGGGTTGGTGACATTCAAGGATGTGGCTGTGGACTTTACCCAGGAGGAATGGGGTCTCTTGGACCATCCTCAGAAGGAGTTGTACAAGGAGGTCATGCTGGAGAATGCCTGGAACCTGCTCTCTGTGGGTAAGGACACTTCCCCTGGCCACTCTGAGTCTGCAATGTGAGGGAATGTCTTCATTCCCTGGTAGTGCAGGGTTTGGAGCATTTATCAAAGAGCAACGTGTTGGTCTCCTGTGTCTGAGAGACAGGGTGCTCCTGCTGCCTGGTTCTCCTATAAAATGTCCTCGCATTTTGTGATAGGAAGCTGAGGGTTTCTTTTATTGGTCCTGAAGGTGGATGTTACTCCTTCTAGGCAGCTTCAGATGAATGTGGAAGAATCTGTGACAGGGAGCTGACCTCAGAGATTGTTCACTCTGACTTCTACCTAGCTAGAAATTCCATCTGCCACCTCTATGGAGCTGCTCACTCGACTTTTCCTTGCACACCCACCCTCTCTGGGAGGCGTCTAGTGTTCGGAATGTTCTTTTTAACAAGCAGCAGTTTGTGGCCCACGACTGCTACTTGCCCCTCATATCCAATTTTGTCCTTCATCTTCCTTCCTGTTGCCCTCAAATTGCAGCATAGACAGTGGGAAGGGAAGGGAAGAGGCATTTATTTTCACCTACTGTTTGCCAGGGACTGGGCCAAGTGCTCTTTACAATACTGTACCACTTTATTCTCACCTAACCTTCTGAGTCAGGTGATATTTCCTCCCCATTTGACAGTTGAGGAAACAGAGGCAAATGCAGGTTATGTGACTTGTCCAGGTACACACAACTAGTAACTGGGGCTGAATTTAGGTTCTGCCTTGCCTCACCTTAGACCCAGGACTGTCTCCATGGCACCATCAGCTGCCTCTAATGTCTACATAATGGAAAGTGTGCAGTGAGTCCATCCTTCTGTGAACAAGGTGCAGCAAGACCAAATTTACTGATTCCATTCTGGTTCCATGGTCTTCTCCCCCACCTCTCCCCAGAGCTATCAGACTCTACTTCAGGAGTCCTGTGCTGCACCCTGGGGGCCTTGCTGGCCTCCTCTAGCTTTGCAAGGAATAACAGCCTGGCCATGAAATGGAATTTGGCCCAACTGGGGTGTATCAAGTGTGGCAGCAGGAGACTCATCTGAAGGTGCAGAGAGGCCCCAAGTGAGTAGAACACAAGGTTTCTACAGCTTTCAGGGAGGCAGGAACAGGCGAGAGGACAGTGCATGAGCTGTTTCAACAAGGTCCCTGTTTCTGGGGCTTGAGGCTGGTCTGGAACAATAACTTTTTTACCCAGTTTGGGGGTTAGGAGTTTCTGCCAGAATGGAACTTGACAGGGTGGGGTTGGGGGTGGGAGGCACAGAAGGTTTGGATCTTTCTCAGAACAGGTTGTACAGCAGGATAAGGAGGACATCCTGTTTTGGGTTCCTTGCATTGCAGGCACTAATGAGTGAGAACAGACTCATGTATGTCAGTATCGTGGAGGGAATCTAAGAATGGAGCAGCTCTGGGTCTGTCTCTGGACACCTTTCCCCAAAGAGAAGTAAACTGCATGATTTTTGTTCTCGTATCTTCCCTCACTGATTCCATGTGCCCAGGGCTGCCAGTTCCCAGAGAAGATGTGATCCTTTATTTTAAGCAAAGGGAAGCACCATGGATGCTGGAGGAAGAAGGCCTGAGGACCCTCTGTCCAGGTGAGTGAGGTGAAAGCAGGTGTATGAGAGCTGGGATTACGGGAGGCTGCTATATGTTGTGGTGAAGGAAGTGCTCGATTTGGGGCAGGAAGGGCTGCCTTGGTATCCTTTTCCAAATGTATCTCAGCATTGTCTGCTTGGTTTATTCACTGAAGCAGTGAGGCTCAGTTTCTCCATCTGTAAGCCAAAGCATTTGGATTCTACGGTCTTTCAGCTCCTTTCGAGGCATCAGTCTGTGATCCTAAAAACAGTCATCATCTGGAATATGGGGTCATGAAATTCTCCTGAAAGTGCCAAAGGGGGATTAGAATTTCCTGTGTGAGCGCTCTCCTAGCCTTTCTTCAGGTCAGCAAACATCAAGTATCAAGAAAAGGGGGAGATTGACTGTGTCAGAACCTGCAGAGAAGTCTGGAACAATTAGAATTTCAAGATTATTGGTAACTTTCTTGAGATGCATTTCTGTCCAATGAAGAAATTGGGCATGAGACTGCAGACAGTTTCTTTTTTTCTTTTTGTTTTTGTTTTAGTTTTAGTTTTTTGCTTTTTGGAGGGGGGAAGGCAGGGCACTTGGGGTTAAGTGACTTGCCCAAGGTCACACAGCTAGTAAGGGTTGAGTGTCTGGAGCTGGATTTGAACTTAGGTCCTCCTGACTCCAGGGCCAGTGCTCTATTCACTGTGCCACCTAGCCGCCCTATTTTTTATCTTTTGACTGTTATAAATACCCTAATTAACTATAAATTGGAAATAAAGAAAGATGCTATCTGCATACAGAGAAAGAACTGATAATTACACGTATAGAGAGAGTAATTTTACATCAGTGTACCTATTTGTGTCCAATGGTGGCTATGTCTTGGGTGGTGTGGCAGGGGAGGACAAAAGAAGGGAAAAGGTAAAAATGAAGCATTGCAGAAAAAGCCACGGAAAGGAGTGGGAGACACCCCGTGGAGATGGTCGTCTCCTGCAGTTTAGGTAAAAGGGAGGAAAGATACCAGACCCTGTCTCATGGGGATCCATGCATCAGGAGTGTTTTAAGGATTAGTGAGAAATGATTTGATTTGAGGCAACAGGAAAAGTCATTTGTGTGGGACAGAGTGCAATTGGTGAAAAATAGAAGATACTGGAGGAGGAATCTCCTGAGGTAGATGAGGGTGTAGAGGGAGATGATTTGTACCTTCAACGGGGATTTTCCCTAGCGAGCAGAAGAATAATCTTTCCATGTGATGTGGTTTTAAAAGGAGACACTTCATATGTATGAGGTAGAAAAGAAAACCCTTTATGTAAATAGTTTTTGTTGGAGAGGTGGGGGGAGTGGTAACAAGCCCTGATGGAGGGTTGGGGATGAATGAAAAGATTTGTAAGAGCTGCTGGGATGAGGGGCACTCAGGAAAATGGCAAAAGATGGCATTGCCCCAGTGAAGGCCCAGCTGAGATTATGTAGCCTAAATTGGTAGTGGATCTGGCAGCCTGGTTTCATGACATTTTTTGCCTCCATTTAGCAGTATCCATGGAGAAGAGAAGCCTTACTCGAGAGTCTTCCAAGGCTAAACTTTGCTTAAATCCTCAACCCAATGAAAGTCTTCAATGTGGAAAGACTTTCAGATATAACGGAAATAACGAGGAACATCAGCGAATCCACACTGGAGAGAGACCTTATGAATGTAATCAATGTGGAAAGACTTTTACCTGGAAGTACACTCTTGTTCTTCATCACAAAATCCATGCTGGTGAGAAACCTCTTGAATGTAATCAGTGTGGAAAGACTTTTACATGGAAGAATGTTCTTGTTAGACATCAGAGAATCCACACTGTAGGAAAACCTTATGAAAGTCATCAATGTGGAAAGACTTTCAGACATAAGAACAGTTTTGGTAAACATCAGAGAACCTACGCTGAAGTGAAACCTTATGAATGTAATCAGTGTGGAAAGACTTTTGGCTGGAAGTACAGTCTTCTTCTTCATCGGAGAATGCACACTGGAGAGAAACCTCATGAATGTAATCTGTGTGAAAAGACTTTTACATGTAAGAGTTTTGTTGTTCAGCATCAGAGAATTCACACTGGAGAAAAGCCTTATGAATGTCATCAATGTGGAAAGACTTTCAGACAAAAGACGCATATGAGTAAACATCAGAGAATCCACACTGGAGAGAAACCTTACGTATGTAATCGATATGGAAAGCCTTATTCACGGAAAGACCATCTTCTTCATCATCAAAAAATCCATGCTGGAGAGGAATCTTATGAATGTAATCAGTGTGGAAAGACTTTTACATGTAAGAGTGGTCTTGTTCAGCATCAGAGAATTCACACTGGAGAAAAGCCTTATGAATGTCATCAAAGTGGAAAGACTTTCAGACAAAAGATGCGTACGAATAAACATCAGAGAATCCACACTGGAGAGAAACCTTATGGATGTAATCGATGTGGAAAGCCTTACTCACGGAAAGACCATCTTCTTCATCATCAAAAAATCCATGCTGGAGAAGAATCTTATGAATGTAATTTTCTTATGTTCACATAAGAAAATCCACACTAGAGAGAAACCTTAAGATTGTGGTAAAGCCTTCAGGCAGAAGTTGGTCCTTCTTTAAAATCAGAGAATTGAAGGAAGACAGAGGAATCTTATACCTAACCTGAATGAGGAAAGACATTGAAATGGAGTACAGAGCTTTTTGGCCGAAAATTCACTCAGGGTACAAGTCATCTGTATACTTTATGTGGGAAGGCTTTCAGCCAGAGATTATCTCTTATCCTTTTATCAGAGCTTTTGTAATGAAAAGAAACCTTATGAATGTGTTCAGTGGGGACGTGCTTTCCTGGAGAACATTGAAGTCACTGGTGAAGGATTTTGTGTCTGACTATACAAGAAAGGTGAAATAAGGAAAATAATTCACGCCTGCCCTCCCGGTTGCAAAACCAAAGGAGGAGACTATAGGCTCATAAAATGCAGAATTGTGTGAGTGAAATATCAATGTTTTTAGACATAGAATGTCTTCCGAATAAGAAGGAGACCTCGTGTCTGTTTTGTAAACCAGTGGAACAATCTTTGGCCAAGGGAAGAAATGAGACTTTTTTGATCAAGCGTATAAAAGTTATGTCACTTTGGGGGAAATTGTATTCTCCCACAGGCTGCCTACATGCGTGTATTCACCCTCTATCCATGCCACTGCGTGTGCTAGTCAGGAAACCTCCCATTAACTTGAGATCATTTTTGCCTCATGATTTTTGTGACCCAGCAGTCATGGTGATGAGGAAGGGATTCACCTGATGAACTTGAGGTTTAAAAAAAAGCCTCTACTAAGCAGGTAAGGGAGCTTGCAATTCCTGTTTCACTGGCTTCCCATGTCTTTTTGCACTGTCAGCCAAGAAGGAGAATCTATAAGAACTAAATTCCATATTGTAGGCTTCTGTGCTGTTTGTCACGTGCTCTACAAATCAATGAAAGGCTCAGATACTGATGACGGCATCCTGATCAGAGTAATGATTTCTAGGTCAGAAATCAACATGTTGGACATGAGGCAACACTTCAAGAGGCCTTAAGAGAAGTTTCTATCTTATTTTATCAAGGTAAGTCAAAAGAGTTTTGCTTTGCCAGAAATGGAGAACATTGATAGGAAGGAAGGTTTGAAATGAAATTCATGAGTGTGCTAATGAAGACCCCAGCCAACTTTTTGTTCCCACGTCACTGGTTTTGTCTGAAAAAAGAGTTGGAAGGGCCTTCAGAGGCCATCTAGGCCAAACTCACACCTGCATAGCATCTCTCTGAAAACAATTCTGCTTGAAGACCTGCTAGGAAGGCAGCCCATTAGGACACTGTTCCTCATGTCAAGCTGAAATCTACCTCTTGCAGCTTCCACTCATCGGTCCTGGATCTTCCTCCATGCAGAAGTGGGACAAATGGGATTGAGCATAGACGTGGCAGCCTTTCAGGTATTGGAGAGTATTTCATGTTGCCCACCAAGTTTTCTCTTCCTCAGGAACAGTAGCCTCAGGTCTTTCAGCTGATCCTTGTTTGGCCTGGTCTCCAGTCCATCTTACTCATAGTCCTTCTTTAGACGTATTCCAACCTTCCAGTGCCTCTTGATGATTATCTCCAGTTCATCACAGTGAGAACTAGATATCCTGTTTGTCCATATGCATTTGCTTGTCTCCTCCATTAGACTGAGGTCCTTCAGAGCAGAGACTGTCTTTTACCATTCTTTGTGTCGCTAGTGCTTAGCTCAGAGCCTGAAATGAAGCAGGAAATTAATAAATGCATATTGACTGACTCTCAAGAACTGTGTTGCCTAGAGATGAACAGGATATTTCAGATGTGGTCTGGCCAGGGCAGCCAGGGTACAGCAGGGTTATTGCTGCTGTCTACCAAGAGCGATTATCAGGAATTTCTCCCCTTCCTTTCCTGATTTGACTTGTCTGCACAATGATTGTTGTGGGTAGGAAGGCAGAGTAAAATTTATACTTCAGTGTCTTTTGAACAGGGAAAAGTGAGACAGCATAAATTGTGCCCGTATTTCCCTACTGTCAATTTTTGCAGACTGAAAATTTTCTTGGTAATAACCTTCTTCTTTGAAGGTAAAGGCAGTAAATCAAAGATGTAAATGAACTAGTCTGAAAACATTGGCAGAAGATGTGGTGCTGATGTCTCCTCTAGCCATAATGCTGTGAGGATATGGAGGAAGAGGAAAAAGATTAAAAAGGAAAGGAGATAGTTTTTTAGCCATATTGGATCCTTCCTTTCCACCAGGAGAGGCAGCAAGTTGGGGAGTTTTAAACCTAGATTTTTGTTGAGTTGGTACACTTGTGTGCCATTCCTAAAGAAGCAGCTGTTTCTATGCAACCAGTGAAGTAGCTTTCTTGCTGTATTTTTTCAGGTAAAAAACCATCTTTTATTCAGATGCTTTTACAAATGAAAGAATTCAACTCTGAGGTTAATCCTTACATCCATCAAGTTGGCAGAGATGACAGAAATAGAAACAGTTTTAGGAGGGGCTATAGTATTAGAAGCATGGTAATACAGAGTATGTAGTTGTGAGTTGGTCCAAGTAGTCTGGAAAGTCATTTGGAATTATGGTTTATTAAAAGGTGATCAAAACCCCATGCTTTGTGACACAGAGACTCCACTGCAAGGCATAAACTCTATGGAAGTCAGAGAAATAAAGGTTCTATTTATGCTACAGTATTTATTGCACTGATTTTTTTGGTAGCAAAAAATAAAGTAGGTATGAAAGAAAAAAATTGATGCTGATGATTTGGAGAACATCTAAACAAATTGTGGTACAGGAATATATTGGAATATTACTGTGCCATAAGAAACAGTAGATAGGACTTCTGAGAGACAGGGCAATGTGTAAATGAAGTAAGACAGATTGAAATAAGCCAAACCAAGAAAACCACCCTAAACAATGACTCACTTAAATACTGCAACAGCCAGATCTGTGATCTTCAATGTGGAAGCTCCTACCAGCAGTGTAGATCTCACACCATCCATTTCCCTCTCTCCATCTTGTGTGACTTTTGCCTATGTTCTCACATAATTTCACTAAAGAGGATCCATGCTGAGATGGTACATTCAGTGTGATGGAGTTCTTCCTTACTTTCTCCTGACATCTCAAGAGGACTTCTGGAGTGTTGTGGCTGTCCACCTAGCAGCCCTCTTCCTTACCATGTGGCCAGCTCATCTTTTCTGCTCATCATACAGTTCCTTCATGAGAAGTTGAAGCAATATTAATTTGTTATTATTAATTATTTATATATGGTGATGACAATGAGACAACAAATGAGGCCAAGAGATTTCAGAAAGTGCACTGAGCAGCAAACCTCTGACTTCCTTGACAGATGGAGAGAGACTGGATTGTAAATTAGTTTGTAAAATCTGATAACTTTGCCATCTCATTTTTGCCTACAGTGGTGGAACCTCAACGTTGGGGCCCCGAAACCTATCAGTTGTAACTATGTTCATAGACTCAGAAGAAATGGGGATGGGGGGGGCATCATCACATGTCTTGACCTATGTCTTGCCACTGGACTCTGGTAACTGGAGGCGAGAGTGAGACTGATGACTTTGCACAGCTCTGCCTTATTTAAATCCAACTCCTTTGCAAGTGAAGACATCACCCCCCTAATATCATTGATCCTCTTCTAGATCAAAGGACCAACAACAACACCAACAATCTGTGGGTGAAGAAACTCATGAGTTCAAAAGTTTGGTATTCCTCCCACACTTAAATGCAAATGTTCAGTTTTCCCATCAGGCACTTTTAATTGAAGCTAATCTCAGCTAAGTTTAAAATTGCACTGCTTTTATGGAACACTAACTCAAAAGGAATTATTATCTCACACTACCTGTAAATCACTTCATATCAAGGAAAGGTATTATTTTCTATACCTTTATCGCCATAGGATTCTAAAATATCTGTTGTTATGTCTACCAGTCTGGAGGGTGCCATTCCTGGAAATATTGTCTCCAGGCATTTTTATACAATCAGAGGAACTTTGTTATCTGTTATTAGTTATTTCTTCAGGATCCAAGGGGAAAATATCAGCATTTTGAAGATGAAAAGAAGTGTTGTTGCCAGCCCACATTTCCGACTTTGAACCAGTCATGTTGTCCTTGTCCCGAGGATGCTGTCAGTCCATTAAACATTTAAATTGTTTTTCTCACCAAGCAGCTCCTGTTCTTTGTTTTATCCTTTGAAATGGGATGGAGTGCTGCCTCTCCTCCAGGTCTTTCAGCCTGATGGGGAGGGCTTTGACCCTCTGTATGAGTGAATTCATGTTAACTAATAAACTGCTAGTGCTTATACCTTTGTACCTCAGCTGACTTGATTTTTCTTGGGACACTTCAGCCTTGTAGCCCCGAGGCCACCAATGCAATCTCCCCTGAAGGAAGATTTTAATTTACAGTATTTATGCATTGAAAGCATTGTCATCAAATTAGACTTGATGGTCTCCAGGGCCTCATGATAGTCTTGCCTGATTTGTTGTTCCTGAATTTAAGGCAGGTCTGCCTCTTAGTGACCCCATTTTAGGGGGTTTTCTTGGCAAAGGTACTAAAGTG
>JAQQSU010016179.1:0-11000 GCA_028627135.1 Pseudochirops cupreus
AATAACACAAAGCAATAATTTAAAGCTGTAACAGTTCCGGTGCAGACCTGGATTCCTGCAGAGGCTGTCCACATCGTCCTTTCCAGGTCCCTTGGCTCAAATGTTCACTCAGGAGCAAAGGCACAGTCAGACCGGACAGGGGCCCACAGAGACATGATCCAACGTCACAGACACATATAAATGGTTCAGCTTTCTAGCCACACAGGTAGATTACAATAAAGTTTCACAACAGTTACAACACTACATAAAAAAAAATCCAAACTTTTAATCTTATTAGCAAACATGCTCAAGGTTTGAATTTCCATGATAGAGAAATTTTGAAAGCCAATCTTATACACCTATATAGTTCTTAGAAGAATCAATCTTATCCTGTTGCTTTCCCCAGAATTTTAGAATCAACTTACAAATCTTTCTGCTTTCTAAAAATACTTCCTCACACAGTCTCAGCATCCTTAAATCTTTCTGAAACTGATATCAATTATTTAGAGATAGGAGGGGCTTGGATAAACCCTCATTTGTTCCAAACCTTCCTATCTGTCTTTCACATTTCCCATCAAAACTATTATTCAGTCTTTTCAGCTTTCCTGTACATTTGCCAAACTCAAAACAAGATGGTTCATATCTTTTACTGACTACTTGCTCTGATCATAGAAACTCGCTATAGAAGGGATAAGCAGGGACATATGACATTCCAAATATGACAGGATAACCATCCTTGGTTCTGTTTAAATTCAGGTAAGGTCACAGATATCCATCCATCCAGTATTAGGTATCACCTCACAGCTAGATTTGGGAATAGGTGGACACAGTCCTTTTCAAAGGAATTTCATGGTCAATTTGCCAGAGGGGTCCTATCGCAGCTGAGACTGCAATTGCCACTTTGGCCTTTACCAAATGTAGACTTCCACCTGTTATCAGTATAGGATCACACTTCTTCCAAGTAGCTCGTGGGGCATTTGATGCAGGTACTGACTTATGCAGACCACCATACCCGGATTCAAACTCCAAACAAAATTTAGTTATGGTCCCAAATGACTTTTTCTTCTCCTCAAACAGCAAGTATCATTAATCACAGCTTAGAGCCAGTTCTCTTATTTATTCATTTTCCTTATGGCCCTAAGGCCAAAGGCTCTATATACTTTAGCAAATGAGAGGACCACAGTACATCCTACACAGGAGGAAGTGCATTTTCAGGCAATCTGTGTACAGTGAGGGCTTGCCATGTCACACAGCTAGGATTTTTCAGAGGAGACAGGAAATGACTACAAGCCTTTTCAACGCTAAGGGTGGCCTGCTATTCCACAAGGTGGCCTCTCAAATGTGAGCTTACCATTCATTATTCAGGGAGAATAATGGGATCTTTAACCACAGCGATTCTATTTTTTTGATCTCAGTTACTTTTAGCCTCGCTTGTTCATATCTTGTCCAGCAGCTGGTGGTTGACAATTTAACATTTCAGAATAAATGAGTCTGTCTATTTGTTAAGCCCACAACTTTGCCGGATGTATGGCAGCCTCATTGATTCCCTTGCTTGTGAAATACTGTTTTAGGTCTGCTTCATCTCTTCCTTTCTTCTAGCAATAAGGGAGCTGAGGTTAAGGAAAAATAAAACCCATGATCACCATGTACAATGCCTATCTCCCCTCCCCCATTAGAAACTTTTAAGAGCCTCTCTTTTTCATTTATATTTGCCATTAACACAATTATAGTGTGTGCAGTGTTTCCTTTCCCAGCAGGGTAACTCCTGGGAATACTATAGCCGCAATCAATACATACCAGTCATCAATAATCTTTGCGGGAAAACTTTCTTAGAGAACCTCTCCAAGTTGTCTCCCTTACTGCCTGCAGGTGTTCCCAGGGTGCTTATGACCTTCTACTCCTGAAGGATTTTGTTACTACTTTACTACTAGGCTTTCAAGTCAATAATAGAATTTTATTTTCAATCTTTGATGCTCTGTTTTTATCCTTTTTAGCCAATTGATATCATTTGTATATTTTATTAGCTACTCATGTTCAAAAGAAATGCATGCTTTTACTTTTATTTTGTAAAACAGCTAGAGAAACCTAAGTGAGAAATAATGGACATTGTGTTTAATGTTTGAATTAGATAGAGTTGATGAATTCTTGAGATGTTCAACTTATTGCCCATAAATGAGAGGGGGAAAAACAAACAAACAAACATTTCAGCTTAGATAAGTACAATTTAGAACTACAATTGTATATTTGTTTTAATTTTCTACGATAATTTTTCATAAATATCATCTGAATATTTATTTTTCTTGAAGAAGGCTTTTAAATACTACTGCTTACTTATCTAAAGGACCTCATAATTCAGCATTTATTAAGCCCTTATTATAAAGCAGTTGAAAACTTTAAATGCCACAACTAGAAAATAGAAGGGAGCAGAGTCAAGACAGTGGAGTGAAAATAATTTTTCACTGCTAACTTATCACAGAAGCATAGTTTTAAAAATGTAAATGACCTTAAAGACCATCTACTGTAACCACCTAACTTTTTCCCTAGAATTTATTTATTTATTTTTAGTTTTAAACATTCATTTCTACTGTGATCACTTCACTTTTCCCCTAGAATTTATTTATTTATTTATTATTATTTTTAAACATTCATTTCCACAGGATTTTGAATTCCATATTTTCTCCCCATCTCTCCACTATGCCCCCAACCCAAGATGGCATGGAAAATGATACCTCTTGCCTCACTCTGCCCTCCTTTTTATCCCCCCTCTCCCTCTCCCTCTTATTCTCTTCCCCCTCACTTTCTTGTAGGGCAAGATGGATTTCTATACCCCATCGCCTATATAACTTACTTTCTGTTGCAAGTAAAAGCATTTTTTTAACATTTGTTTTTGAAACTTTGAGTTCCACATTCTCCCTTTTCTCATTTTTAATGAAAAAATAAATCCCAGAACCTGGAATAGTTATGTAATTTACACAGGGTCAGATATTTAATAAGTATCTGAGGTTCAATTTGAGCCCGGGACTTCCTGGCTGCAGAACCTATTCCATTTTACTATGTCATGATGCCCCTCAACTCTCTCTCTTGAGCAAGAAAACCAAGCAGTGATAAAATTATTTGAGTAAAAGGCCACAATCACCAAAGATATTCCTAGAAGCAATCAAGGTGCTTGAATGAAATTTTTCCACAAATGTTACTGAAGACACATGGTAGGTATTTAATAAATAATACTGTGTTAGGTGGAGAAGATATAAAGACACAAACAGTCCTTGAACTCAAAAAACTTAAATTCTATTGTGCAGAAACAGCCTACCTACAGATAAATGATTCTGAAATACAGTCATTTGGGGACAACCACAATAGTTATAGGAATCAGGAACAGGCTGATTGTTTTAGTGAATGAAGGAAGTATCATTTGAAGTAGAGTCTTGACTAGAAATAAAGTTTCCACAAGATAGAGGAAAATGGATAGAATACCAAAAAAAAAAAAGTTTGATTTGGATTCACAGAAAAGTCTTTAACCAACCTATATTTTAAAGGAAAATGTATACAATATGAAAGTAATTTGAGATGAATAGATGAGGTCTTATAATGGCAATGCCAAGAGAGCTGAGGCTCAGAATAAGATGAGACTATAAGCTGATACATAGGACAAAAAAAAAAATATTCTTTTTTTTAATATTCGAGGGAATGGAGAATGAAAAAAAGATCCAAAAAGGAGATTAGAACATTGTTTGGGGGTAGATGGGACAATAATATTAGGTGACAGAAACTTTGTTTTTCCTTATCAAGGAGAATGATTTCTGGATTAGCAGAGCAGAACCCAAATCCCTGCTTATCAAGGATTTTAAAAGCAAGATATATGAGAAAATGGCATGAGAGCTTTTATCTGCTCTCAACAAGTTAAAGACCCTGGCCCAGATGAATTAGCCTCTTTTTGCTCTACATGAGTTCAAGATTCAAGGCACAGATGACTTCCATTGTAGGTTACTGAAAACAATAACAAACGTGATGGCTGAAATGTTGTCAGTGATCTTTGAAACATTGTGGAGAACAGTAAAGATGCCATAGTGTTAGACACAGATAATTACTCTTATTTTAAAACAAAATGGATCATAAAACAAACAAACAAACAAAAACTAGAGAAGAATGAAATCTGAGAACTATAGGCTAATGCCCTTGGAATTTGATTCCAGGCAAAATTATAGGACACATTATTAAAGGAAGGCAGTATAGTCTGAGAGAAAGAATACCAATTCGAACTAATTAAGGTTGTATATATAATTGACATTACCCCTGTGACTTTGGGCAAGGCACTTAACATTTCTGGGTCTCAATTTCGTCGTTTGTAAGATAAATATTGGACTAGATTCGTCCAATTTGAGCTCTAGATGTGTGATCCTATGATCTATAACTGATCTTTGCTATTTGGAAGAAATGGAAAGAAGAATCTCTAAGAGCTCAGAAAGATTCTTCAAGGCCAAACCAACCTAAATTCCTTTCTTTTAAAAAAGTTTTTATTTGTTATTTTATTTTTCCCCAATTGTAAATAAAAACAATTATTAGCATTCATTTTTAAAACTTTGGGTTCCAAATTCTTTTGCTTTTTCCAATCCAACACCCCACCAACATTAAGAAGGCAAGCAATTCCATGAAGGTTATACATCTATAGTCATGCAAAAACATACCCATAATAGTCATGATGTAAAAAAAAAACAAAGACAAAAACACCCAAGAAAAATAAAGCAAGTTTTAAAAAAGTATGCTTCCATCTGTATTCATATACCATCAGTTCTTTCTCTGGGGATGGATAGCATTTTTTATCATAAATCCTCCAGAGTTGTCTTGAATTATTATATTGCTGAGAATAGCTAAGTGATTCCCAGCTGATGATCTCACAATATTGCTGTTACATTTCACTTTGCATCAGACCATACAAGTATTTCCAAGTTTTTGTGAGAACATGCTGCTGATCATTTCTTATACTACAATAGTATTCACTTGTAATCACATACCACAACTTGCTCAGTCACTCTACAATTGCTAGGCTTCCTCTCAATTTCTAATTCTTTACCCCCAGAAAAGAGCTATTATAAATATTTTTGAACATGTATGTCCTTTTCAATTTTATTTTATTTTTATTATCTCTTGGAATACAGACCTTGTAGTGGTATTGCTATGTCAAAGGGTATGCATGACTTTACAGACTTTTGGGCATAGTCCCAAATTGCTCTAAAGAGTGGTTGAATCAGCTCACAAATCAGCTGACAGTGGATTAAAGTGTCATTTATTCCCCAGATCCTCTCCGATGTATATCATTTACCTTTTCTGTCCTATTAGCCAATCTGATAGGTATAAAGAAGTACCATGGGTATTAATTACCATTGCTCTAAACAGTAGTGAAAAAAATTTTTTTTTCATATGGCTACAGATAGCTTTAATTATTTCATCTGAAAACTAATTATATCTTTTGATCATTTATCAATTAGGGGATGCTTTTTATTTTTATAAATTTGGTTCCATTCACTAAGTTTGAGATATGAGGCCTTTATTAGAGAAACTTGTTTCAATTTTTTTTCACATTTACTGTCACTGACTGTATTTGTCTCCACGCTATTCCTCCCTGTTTATTTTATTCTCTTTCCTTTCACTCTCTCCCTCCTCAAAAGGGTTTTGCTTTTGACTACGCCCTTCCCCAATCTGCCTTCCCTTTTGTCATAACCCCCAACCCCACCCCTTCTCTTATCCTCTTTCTCTCCTACTTCCCTATGGGGTGAGAGACATTTCTAAACCCAATTGAGTGAGTATGTCATTCCCTCTTTTAAGATAAATCTGAAGAGAGTAAGGTGCATTCACTCTCCCTAACCTCTCCCTTTTTTCCTTCCACTATATAAGCTTTTTCTTGTCTCTTTTATGGGAAACAATTTACCCCATTCTACCACTTTATTTCTCCTAGTACATTCCTCTCTCACCCTTAATTTTATTTTTTATATTTCATCCCTTCATATTCAGTTCATACCTCTGCCTTCTATCTATATATAGTACTATTTTAATAATGAGAAACGTCTTATGACTTACAAATATCATCTCCTTGTAGGAAGATACCTACCTGTAGGAAGATACCTACCTGTAGAACAATTTAACCTGAAGTACCTTATGATTTCCCTTTCCTGTTTACATTTTTATGTTTCTCTTCAGTCTTTTATTTGAAAGTAAAATTTTCTATTCAGCTCTGGTTTTTAAATCAAGAATGCTTGAAATTACTCTATATCATTGAATGTCCATTTTTTTCCCCTGAAGGAATACACTTAGTTTTGCTGGGTAGGTGATTCTTGGTTGTAATCCTAGCTTTTTTTAACCCTCTGGATTATTATATTCCAAGCCCTCAGATCCTTTAAGCTAGAATCTACTAAATCTTGTGTTATCCTGACTGTGGCTACATAATACTTAAATTACTTCTTTCTGGCTGCTTTCAATGCTTTCTCCTTGACCTGTGAACATTGGAATTTGGCTATAATATTGCTGGCAGTTTTCATTTTGGGATCTCCTTCAGAAAGTGATCATTAGATTCTATCAGTTTTTATTTTGCCCTCTGGTTCTAGAATATCAAGCCAGTTTTCCTTGATAATTTCTTGAAAGGTGATGTCCAGACTCTTTTTTTGTATCATGGCTTTCAGGTAGTCCAATAATTTTTAAATAATCTCTCCTAGATCTATTTTCCAGGTCAGTTCTTTTTCCAATGCAACATTTCACATTGTCTTCTCTCTCTCTTTCTCACTCTCTCTCTCTGTCTCTCTCTCTTTCTCTCTCTCTCTCTGTCTCTCTCTCTCTCTCTTGCTTTTGTTTTATTGTTTTTTGATTTCCCATAAAGTCATTAGCTTGCTTTTGCTCCATTCTAATTTTTAAAGAATTATTTTCTTCAGTGAGCTTTTGAATCTCCTTTTCTATTTGTCCAGTTCTGTTTTTTAAGTCATTCTTCTCCTCATTGGCTCTTTGAACATCAGATGCCATTTCATCTAGTAGGTTATTTAAGGTGTTATTTCCTTCAGTATGTTTTTGTGTATCTCCTTTACTAAGCTGTTGACTATTTTTTAAATGATTTTCTCACATCACTTTCATTTCTCTTCCCAAATTTCCCTCTACCTTTCTTACTTGATTTTAAGAATCATTTTCTAGCTCTTCTGTGGCCTGAAACCAATTCATATATTTTTGGAGGCTTTGAATATAGGAATTTGACTTTGTTGCCTTCTTCTGAGTGTGTATTTTGGTCTTCCTGGTCACCCAAATAACTTTCCATAGTCAGTGTTTTCTTTTTATTTTTCCCAGCCTATCAGTTAACTTTTACTTCTTTGTTAAAGCAGGGATCTGCTTCCAGGGTGTAGGGTGCACTGTCCAAGGCTTCAGGGGTTTTGTGTAACTGTTTTCAGAGATACTTCTAGGGACCTATAAGTTTTCATTTCTTCTAAAGTTTTATGATCTAAGGAGACATGTTTACTACTCTCCTGGCTTCTGTTCTGATCTGTGAGCAACCAAAAGCACTTTTTTCTGCTCTGGAACTGTGAGGAGGGTCCCGCCTTCACTGATTCTGTAAGCTCTGCTGTGCTAATGCTCCTCCTTGTCACAAAATTGCCTCCCAGGATTGGGACCTGGATCTAATTGGGTAAAGCAACAGAATTCTGCCTCAGTGCTAGCAAAAACATCCTCATAATCTCCTTTTTATCAGTTGTTTAACACTCTTACTGTCTGTTGGCTGAGAGATATGGAAGTATTTGCTGTCATTGCCAATTCAGTGGCCCCCAAAGCCTAGTCCTGGTTTGCTGGAGGAAGGCCTGTGCTATGTCTGTACTGAATTGTGTTCCACTCTTATGCAGGTGTAACAGAACTTTCCTGTTAATTTCTAAGTTGTCTTTGGTGTTTGTGGGTTGAGAAGTATTGAAATCAGTGCTACTGCTGCTGAATCAATCACTTTCAAGACTTGCTTCAGTTTTGCTGGGAATGGAATTCTGCTGGAACAGCCTGTGCTAGACTGTGCTCCTTTCCCACACTGGTATTATATATCTTTCCTACCGACTTTTCAAGTCATTTTGGGCTGAAATTTGTTTCACTTTGTCATTGTATGGGTTCTGCTGTTCTAGAAATTGTTTTGAGTCATTTATAAAAGGTATATGGAAAGGTTTGGGGGAGAGCTCAGGTGAGTTGCTGCCTATACTCTGCCATCTTGGTTCCACATGCTTTGTCTCTAACTTCCTTTTTTGACAAGTTTATTACAAGGGTAATTCAAGGTAATGCAATTAACAACATATTTCAGCAAAACATTTTAGAGTGTCTCCCCAAGTATCTCTGCAGACAATATCAATAAATATGGAAGACAGGATAGCAGTTTGGTGGATTCAGACTGGATTGCATGAACAGATCTAAAATGGAGGGATGAACAGCTATATTTCAACGTCAAAGGAGGTCTTAAATAGTACATTCAAGGGATCTGATCTCAGCCTCAGTAACTTTTTTATTTTTTTATTAACCTCTTTTTTTAAAATTTTAAACTTAAATACAAAACTGAGAAAATTTTTTAAAAATGCCGTTTACACAGCAGAACATGAGAGAATTCAATATAAAACAATAAATTTCCATGTCAACAAAGCCTAGCTTTTCTTTGCTTCCTTGTAGGGTTTCTTTTGTTCTCTGCTATGCATGTTTTACTTTATTTCCCCCCATTCCCCAACCCAACCCCAAAGAAGGCAATGATTAAGCACACATATACATATACATATGCATATACACCTACACATGCATATATATATTTACATACATACACACATACATAGATAAGTACAAACATACATATTTATACACATACATATATCTATCTATCTGTCTTATCATCTGTCTATCCATCTATCTGTCTGTCTGTCTTTCTGTCTATCTACCTATCTATCTATCTATCTGTCTATCTATCTATCTATCTATCTATCTATCTATCTGTCTGTCTGTCTATCTGTTTGTCTGTCTGTCTGTCTTTCTATCTGTCTATCTATCTATCTGTCTGTCTATCTATCTATCTATATGTATATGTGTGCATGTGTATGACTGTTCTATGCTTGTTTCCAATTGTCACCATGTTTTTTTTTCTAAATTAACCTCTTATCAACATTTTAATAACAACAACAAAACAACAATACCATTTATACAGCAATTTAAGGTTTGCAAAGCATTTTGCTAAGGTGATATTATATTTATTCCCAGATGCTTTGCACTGTGACTAGCAGACTCAGAACTTAATAAATCTTGTTGAAGAGAATCAATGAAAAAAATATATAAATATATATAAAGGGAGGGGGCCTACTAGTGCCAAATTTCGAACAATATTACAAAACAATAATCATCAAAACAATTTAGCATTTCCTAAGAAGCAGATCAGAGTATCAGTGCAATAGAAATGGTACACAATACCCATTCATACATGTCCATAGTAATTTAGTGTTTGATTAAACAAAAGATTCAAGCTTTTGGGGGCAAAAATTCATTATTTGAAAAAAAAATGTTGCTGGAAAAAGTGGACAGCAATTTGCTGGAATTAGGCATAGGTCAGCATTGCACAGCATATATTGAGATAAGGTCAAAATTAGTATGATTTAGACATAAAAAAAGATATCATAAGCAAATCAGGAGAGCACTGGAAAATTTATGTCAGATCTATAGATAAGGCAAGATTTTATGACCAAATACAAGAGAGGATCATGGGAAATAAAATGGATAATTATGATTACATGAAATTTAAAAAGAGTTTTCACAAACAAAATCAATGCAGCCAAAATTAGAATGAAAGCAGAAAAATGGAGAATTTTATTTCAGCCAGTTTCTTTGAAAATACCTAATGTCTGTCTGTCTGTCTGTCTGTCTCTCTCTCTCTCTCTCTCTCTCTCCTCTTCTCTCTCTTTCACTCCATATATATTTATGTGTATGTGCATATATATGTGCACACACATATATACAAACCGACATACACATACTTACACATGCATAGATGGAACTAAAGTAATTTTATTTTTTAAAATTTCCCAATTTATAAGTGGTCAAAGAATATAAACAGATAGTTTTCAGAAGAAGAAATCAAAGCTATCAATATTCACGTGAAAAAATGCTCTAAATCACTATTGATTAAAGAATTGTAAATTGAATCAACTCTGAGGTACTGTGCAAATCTATTAGATTGGCTAGTATGATAGAAAAGGAAAACAAAATGTTGGAGGGGATATGGAAAATTTGGTTCACTGATGCACTGTTAGCAGAATTATGAACTGGTGCAACCATTCTGGAGAAATATTTGGAACTATGCCCAAAGGGATATGAATCTGTGCATAGCCTTTCTTCCTGTAAGACTACTGCCAGTTCTGTATCTGGAATAGATCAAAGAAAAAGAAAAGGAAACTATATGTGCAAAATTATTTGTATCAGCCCTTTTTGTGATGGAAAAGATTGGAAATTAAGGGGATGCCCCTTAAGTAGGGGGTGATTGAATACATTGTGGTATATAATTGTGATGGAATACTACTGTTTTGCTATGAGAAATGACTAAGGAGACGATTTCAGAGAAACCTGGGAAGAAATATGAATTGATGCAAAGTAGAGTGAATTGAACCAAAAGAACACTCTACACAGTGACAATAATATCTCAACAATGAGAAATATAAAATACTTTATAATAAGAGCTTGATAAATGATAACAAAATGGCCCAAAATAATTCCAAAGGACTCATGATGAAAAAAAAAAATCCATCTCCAAAGAGAGAACTCCAAAATTCTGAGTAAAGAATGAAACAACTTTTTTCATTTGCTTTTCTCTTCTTCTTCTTCTTTTTCTTCTTCTCCTTCTTCTTCTTCTAATATAGGTAACATGAAAATACATCTTGCACAACTTGACATGCTTTATTGATATTTTATTACTTACCTTCTCAATAGGTGAGGGAGGGATTAGAGGGAAAGAGTGAATTTGGACCTTAAAGATTTCAAAAATGTTACTAAAA
>JAQQSU010001618.1:0-14932 GCA_028627135.1 Pseudochirops cupreus
TTTTAAGGTGTTAATTTCTTCAGTCAGATTGCTGACTCTCTTTTCATGATTTTCTAGCAACATTCTTATATCTCTTCCCAATTTTTCTTCCACTTCCCTCATTTGGTTTTCAAAATCCTTCTTCAGCTGATCTCTAGCTTTAAGGCAATCTTCATGTTTATTGGAAGCTTTTGATGGGGGAGCTCTGGCTGTGCTGTCCTCCTCCCTCTCTCTGCCTTCTTTTCCTCACAGAAGGAATCTAGGGTTTGGTTGCTGTTCTTACTTTGCTTATTATGCTTATTCTTATTCATGGTTGGTCAGTCTGTGATTTTCTTTTCTTTTTTTTTTTTAAATCTCTGTGGAGCTCTGCTTCCAGAGGGGAAAGCTCTGTCCCAAATTGCTGGGGTTTTCCCAGCTGCCAGAGCTCTTAGGAGGCTGCTGGGTCCCTCCCCGACTCGGGCTCACTGAAAAAAAAAAGCACAGGACCAAAGCCCAAGACCGTGATCCAGATCCAGGACACTCAATGGGAGAGCACTTGGCCTCTGAATGATCGCTTGGTCCCCCTGCCGTCTGCTGGCCAAGAGCTCTGAAGCGGCAGTGTGGAGGCGGGTGCAAGACCTCCAGTTCTGCGGCCTTGTTGCTCTGGATGCGTTTCGGCCAGACCACTTTTCTTTCCCAGCTCCACTGACCTAATTCTGAATACTACCACAGCTGCTGCCAATCCGCTCACCCAAAGCTCCAGCCAGGGCTCAGCTCCTCTCATCCAGCCACCTCCTGGCTCCTCTCATCCAGCCTCTTCCAGGGCAGGGCCACGGTTTCAGGCTAGGTTGGTTTTGGTTCGCAGGGATGATATGGATCTTCGTAGCCAAGCTGACTTTAGTGGAAAGTATATTTGCGTGTGTTTTGGAGTTCTAGGATTAGTTTAGAGTCATATTTTATGGGTATTTTGGGGTGACTATGTGAGAGCTGCGATATGTTGCTGCTCTTACGCCACTATCTTAGCTCCACCTAAAGCTATTCTTCAACTGTTAAATGGTCTAAGGAAATGAACAGGTAGTTCTAAGGGAATACATACATGTATGCAATACATACATATAATGAAATCATGACTAATTAGAGAAATTCAAATTAAGAAATTCTGAGATTTCATTTTACACCCATCAGAATGGTAAAGATCACACACACAAAAAAGCAAAATGATAAAGTTTGGAAAGGCTATGGGAAAATGAACACTTTCAGGCACTCTTAGTAGACCTGTAAATGGAAATAGCCATTTTGGAGTTATACACAGAAGGTTATTGAACAGCAAATACCCTGATCCAGCTCTATACAACTACTAGGCCTATACCCAAAAGCGGTCAAAGAAACGGGAAAAGGTCCTTTATGCATACACATATTTATAGAAGCTATTTTTGTTGTAGCAAAAGCAAAACAAAGAAACGCAGAAACAGATATTCTCACAGAGAGAAGGGAAGATTTGTACAATCAGATAAAAATGAAATAAGCAGAACCAGAAGAAAAATTTATATTATAAAATCAATATCATAAAAATGAACAATGTGGAAGACTTTTGAATTGCTGAAGAATGAAATCAGAAGAATAATCTATATACTAGAAAACACTGTAATGACAAAGAACTTTAAAAGCTGTGAGAATGAAGAATACTTTAATTATAATTAATAATTCCAGAAGACAATGATATATTTTAACATATATTTTAATATACTATGAAGTTCTTGACTTCTCCCTCCTCTCCCATAGCTCCTTCTCTCTGTCTCTCTGCCTTTCTATCTCTCCACCTCTGTTTCTGTCTCTTTTTCTCTGTGTCTCTCTCACATACAGAGTAAATGAAACGTGTGTTGCTTGACTGTGCATATGTGTCACAATTTTTTTCTCTATTTTTAATGGCATGGGGTAGAAGAGAAAATCCATTTTTGTTATTTAGAAACACAATCAAGATAGAGAGGTGAGGGTGCTACAGATGTGGAATGTTGTAAGCATTGCCCAATGAGATCGCTATATTGTTAGTTTTGCTAACTTCAACAGTTACTTAATTTCGATTTACTTTTTTACAAAAGACCTCTCACAGCTTGGATATAGCCTATAAATGTTTATAATGTAAAAACAAAACATTAAAAAAAATTCACCATAAAATATACGATCTTAAGGTCTTTTGAACTCTAGAATTGCATAATTCTAAGTCCTTGATCAAAATGAATTTTTAAGTTATTAGACCATATCTAAGTAAGGCAACTCAACTAGCTGATCAACGAAAATTTTAGTCAATTAGTTGGGTTTAAGTATCTAAACAATGTGTCTTCTTATCCTCAAAATATTGTACTAGTGATTTGGGGGGGCTTTTTTTAAAAAATGGAAACAATCAATGAGTTATGCTTCTACTATCTAAGCAGAACAGGAATTAACAAATGCCATTGATAGACTGATTGATGGTTTGGGCACCGTGTATTTAGTTTCCAGATGGGACTAAGGTATCTGATGCAATTAACTGATAATCCCATGCTCAATACAACAAGTATACACTTCACTCATCACCAAATTGTTTCTTGGGGGGACAGAGCCCAAGTGCTAGACTCAATTGTTTTCAGAGTACTGACAATCTCTGTCCCATAAGTCTGCCCTTTCTGTGAGGGGAAGGGCTCAACTAGTTAATCTAATAGGCACAGTATACATATACAAACTTGTGACTTGATCCCAACAGATGAGTAAAACTTCATCTGCACAATTCTTTAATATGCACAGAGAAAAAAGAAATAAAACTTAAAAATCTTAGAATAACTGTAAAGTTGGCAGAATGCCCATGGATCATCCCAAATCTAGGTCATTCTAGATAGCCCTCTAGATGTACTTCTTTCTCCCCAAAAGAATGTTAGTTTCTTGAGGGCAGGGACTGTTTTGATTTTCTGTCTTTAATACCTGACTCCAAGCAGAGCCATAAATGTCTGTTAAAGCCAATGATCTACGCATAGCTACATGATCTCTGGATCTATCTGTAATAGATTATGATCACGTACCTTTTTCTTTAGTAAGATAAAGGTAATTTGCTCAAATTAATATGTGCAGTATGTTAAGCAGATATCTTAGATCCCCATTAACTGCAATAAACTTCCACCTCAGTGGCTTTTCCTTAGCCAGGTTTCACTGCAGAAGCAGCAGTCTGTGCTATTTGCCCAGGGGGGGGAAGAAAAAGTTCTATTTAACAAGGAAAGACTGCCACCTAGAGGCCAGAATTTAAGTTCCACATGCTTGAATTCTTGGAGATTTCTCAGGCAAAAGAAAGGAGGGGGAGGGGTAAGGGGATTTTAATGGGAAGGGGGAAGAAAAAGAAATCCCTGAAATTCTAAAGTAGAAGGGAATACACTCATCCTTAAGAAATGCAGCCAATCCATGCCCTCTGCCCTCTGAAGGCATGGATTGGGGAAAGTTAAGGGGCCTTAACAAAAATGCATTCACTGAACCCTGTCTCCCTGGGCAACTCAGAATTTTCACCAAACCCAAGAATGGCATTTTCATCAAGTTGCACATGTAAAAACTAGAATATTGTTCCAATGAGGTCAAAATTTCCTAAAATGAAATTATCAGTGAGAAACAGAGAAACCTTAAAGAACATTATTCTTATTAAAAAATTTTTGAATGTATATTTTGAAATTTGAAAATGATCATCACAGAAATCCTGCCCTGCCTTCCTATTTCAGCAGGAAGTATAATTCCTAGGCGCTGATTTGATTCATGTAGTGGGGTCATCTGGGGCTTGATTATCTTTGATCACCTCTTTCAGCTACCACAGCAGTCAGGAATGGGTGTTTGTGCTAATGGTCTCCACACACGGACATGAGTATTTCCTTAGAGAGCAGGCACCTCTGAAATTCACTCTCTCTCCCATGTTCCAGAGCTGAGGTTTGCAACCCTTTAGGGCACTGTGCTAAGCCCATCTGTTCCATAAGACATTTGCTTGATAGATGCGAACAGATTGGCTGAATAGGTATGAAGTTCTTGGACTGAAGTGCCTGTGAATTAATTAACTGTATATCCATTTGGTAAGTGTGCCCAGAAGTTCAGCTCCGGGAAAGTTTTATAAATCAAAAATAACAACTATTATTGCTGACACTAAAAACACAGGTCACACGAATCCCTGCTTCACTGATGCCTAATTAAAAGCCCAAGGCTATAGCTAAGGGGGAAAGGGAAATTTAGGATTTGGGTTTTTTCTCTGAGAAGACAGAATCCAAAATACTACCTTGTTAATTTGCTAATATGTATAGCAGGAGGTATGTCCTCCTGTAAACTCTGAGTTTAAACAGGTCAGTCTTTCAGGTAGAATTTTTTTTGGTGGGCATGGGATGCTTTATCTATGTTTTATTATTTTCAAACCAGTAGTGTTTTTTTTGGAAGAGAAACTCTGAAGCAGGGCCGGAATCATTTACCCTCCACTAGTATTAAAGCATTAGTAATTTGCATCTACTTTCCTTTCTATCCAAGTGAGCCAACCAGTTGAAATGATGCATTTCAAGACGAACCTCTTCAGTTAAGTAACAAGATGCCCAGAGTAAGATTGAGTTCTGATGCTTTGTTTTAGCCATCTCTGCTCCTCACTTCTCTCTCCTCTATAGCAGAATCTATGGGGTTCAAACACCAACATAAAGACAGAAGAAATTGTAGGTCATGCCATGACTTTATATGAATATTTCTCTCTCTCTCTCTCTCTGTCACACACACACACACACACACACACACACCCCACATGTGCCCACATTAAAAAGCTGTGATAAGAATTTTGCCAGTACAGTATCAACACTCTGATAGAATATTCTAGCAAGAAGAGAAAGAAGAAAGGGAGGGAGAAAGGAAGGAAGGAAGGGAGGAAGGAAGGAAGGAAGGAAGGGAAGGAAGGAAGGGAGGAAGGGAGGGAGGGAGGGAGGAAGGAAGGAAATAAGGAAGGAAGGAAGGAAGGTAGGAAGGAAGGAAAGAAAGAAGGAAGGAAAGAAGGAAGGAGAAAAGATAATAGCTAAAACTTTTTAAAAAGTTGCCTATGTAGCCCAAAAGTCAATATTTTTAAATAGTGCAGGGGTTCTCCAGAGTGTGTGTGTGTGTGTGCGTGTGTGTGTGTGTGATGGACATCATTTTGCAGGCCGCTGAACATTATGGACCCCTTCTCAGAATAATATTTTAAAATGCCTAAAATAAAATACATAGGATTACAAAGGAAACCAATTATATTGAAACAGTTATTAAAATGTTTTTGTTTTTGTTTTTTTTCTTAAAGAACAAGTTTACAGACCCCAAATTAAGAATCTCTGAAACACGGCATCCCTGGTGAAAGCCTGGTACCCTTTCCCACTTAAGCCTTGTCATTTTAAGCACCCTATAGAAGCAAATTGTTTTGTTAGCTGGGGCCCACTTTCTTAGCAATGGCAAAAATAAGAGTAGTAGGTAAGTGGTCAAGAAAATCGATATGGAAAGAATTCTGTGACCAAAGTGACTGCAAAGGTCAGTTCTACTATCTTTTGCTGAAGGTTCAAGAATTTTGTTAAGGAATCTTCAGGGACACTTTATCATGACTGACAGAAGCAAGAGATCTTCTGGGAGTACACCCTTGGCCTCAGCCTCTCTGTTAGCTTTTATAGGTAGTGACTCTCACCTTTTGTCCCACTCCTTTGTTCACTAACAAATAAATGAATAAATAAAATTGATGCAATTTGAGAATTCTTTTCTATCAGAATGAATAGCAGATTCAACCACTAATTCAAATGTTTATTTCCCTCAGGATACCAGCTACGGAACTAGCAATGGCTTCGTTTTTAGCACAGAACTATGAAGAAAGGGGAGTGGCTATGTTATATATTATTATAGTGGAGGGTAGTTAATGCTATTTCATAGGGGATAGAAAAGATGAGTAACAGAATAGAACACCAAGTGGAGCTCTAACTAGGCTGTGGCTACCCAAAAGCAAATAGTTTTGAGGAAAGAAACATCTAGGCCACGCATCAGTTTTCATCAAAATTTTTGCATGACTAAGGTATGTGTTGAAGGGAGTTTCCCAAACAAAAGCCCTGGGCTTACTATTGAATCACCCTCCTGGGCTTTCATCTGATATTTTCTTTACCACCCCGACTAGACTCAAGAAAAAGATAGAAGAAAATCAGTTTAATTCACTTGGCCTCTATTAAGGGCCCATCCCATGTCAGGCACTGTGAAAGGCACTCAAGAAACAGAGACCAAAATGTAATCGTCCCCTCTGTCAAGAATATATAATGTATAAGGCAGAAATTATATGTATAAGGTAGTCTATGATGTAAAGATTGCTGTCTCTGAAAAAAGAGGAACTGGTTCCCATTCCCGTTTCTGCTGATTCCTACCTAAATAACCTTGTTGGACAGGTCATTTAATCTCCATTGACTTCAGTTCCTTCAATCACAAAATGGGAAGTTCAGAGTGGGGGACCTCCAAGTTCCTTCTACCTCTAGATCTAGGATTTAATAGAATGGAAGAGAATACTTATAAGGTGGGGTCAGGTGGGGAGGTGGAAATTAAGAACTATCATTAGGGTAAACCACAGAGTTACTTCATGAACTCCATTAAGAGCTGCCTTTAGATACATCACAGGCCAATCACTGGTGACCATGCATTCTGTTACACCTATAGCTGGCACTCCTAGTTATGCTCCCCACCCCCCACCCTGATCTCTGTGCTCACTTCCATATGCTACCCTATGTGTAATATTGCAGGTATAAAAGAAATAATTAGTGATGGAGACTGGTGCAACTGATATAATAAGGATTCAAGGGTCACTCTGTAGGACCCAAGCACACAACCTCATCACCAAGATTTAGGAACTATTTGTTGGAAAAATTATGGAATATGTAATCACTCTGGACACTTCTGAATATCATCTTTCCTGACTCCATAACCCAAGAGCTTTTCATCATTAGCTGGAGGGCATGACTTCATCACTGACCTGATGTGGATGACTTAGGTAATGCATAGTTTTGCAAATGCTGCCTGGGGTCAGC
This sequence comes from Pseudochirops cupreus, assembly GCA_028627135.1. Lineage (NCBI taxonomy): Eukaryota > Metazoa > Chordata > Mammalia > Diprotodontia > Pseudocheiridae > Pseudochirops > Pseudochirops cupreus. The sequence goes on from JAQQSU010001618.1 coordinate 7,008, forward strand.
TGGGCCCGTTGCTTTAAAGTTGCTCTTCTTCAGTAGAGGCCAAAACTGATTACAAGAACAGCTTAGAATTTGACAATCCTCCTTCTCCCCTTCCCAGTCCCCTAATAATATCCTTAGTGGCTCCAGGGTATATGTGAGAGTACATTTTTTTCCCTTTTTTTCCCTAAAAACATTAATGTCCATTCTCCCCACCCCGCCCATGTTTTCTCAATCTGGGTCCTGAATCCTGGACAAACTATTATGCCAATTGCCAAAGTACACAAGCTTCACTCCTCACACTTTCCTATCCATTTCATTTGGCCATTTCCTTAATTCAGGGAACATAATGTTCAAAAGAAACTCGGGGTTTGAGGAACAATTAGGAATTTGTAGTCCAGGTGTTGAATCTGTTTTGCCAAACCTAGTGAAAGTTTTCTGCAGTGACATCCAGGTGTCTTCCTTCGCAAAAAGCCAAGAAGTAGACAGCCTTTAAGGATTTTAAATTCCATCATGCTGGGATGTTAGTTTAATAAATACTCCTAAATATATGTCTTACTATAGGCTGAAGGCATGAACTGTATGAAATAAGAGCAGGGACACTTTTCCATTTGATGAGAGTGTATTTCAAATGGACACATAATGTGAAGTCGCTGCAAAAGAGAAACTTGATTGAACACTAACTTTCCAATCATCAAAGGACACTTCTGGACATCCATCTTTATATTTAATTTGCTGCCCAGCTATTTATTACCTTGATAACAGTGTGTTTTATGATCATTCTCCATTAGCCAGTGCTATAGTTTTATGGGCCATGCAGTGAAAAATGCAAGAAGAGCTCTGCCTCCTTTGGGGCATTATTCTGTTGCTGTTGATTTAAAAGAAAAAAAAACACAAGACACTAACCTCTTAGCAGGAGGATATCTATTTGATCACTCCCTCTTTCTTGTTCCTCCTGTTCTCTTCTTGACTTTTCTGTGTTTACCTCTCTACCTCTGTTTCTCTATCTTCTCTTTTCCTTTCATTTCCATTCTCTCTCTCTCTCTCTCTCTCTCTCTCTCTCTCTCTCCTTTTCTCCTTCTCTCCCTCTCTGTCTTTCCCTTTCTTGCTTCTTCTCTCCTGTACAACTTCAGAAATACTAGAATGTGCCAGGTTTAGGACGTTACTTCAGCTTGAAGGAAATTATGGAGGGGAAAATTAAAGGGGTCTTGGGATATCACAAGTGCTATGAAACCTTAATGACTTATTTCTCAAAAGGGGGGGGAGAGGGAGTGAAGATATGAGCCTGGAAAAGTATTGTTCCGTTTCTTTAAAAGCCCCTGAAATATGTTTAAAAATATTTTATGAGGTCACACTAAAAAAAAGAATAATTGGAAGAAAAATTCTGCTTGTCTAAGCGAAGAGCACATTTGTAGCGGTAGGGTAAATGTTTTATCGATTGAGAAACTGGGAAACTCAAGTCATTACTCACCACGGGCTAAAGAATAATTGCTAATGCTCTGGCGGAAAGATTAAAAACAGTTTCTGGAAGTATTTCTTACAATGATCAATGGTGTATCATCCCAGGCCATTGGATCTTCAATAACATTTTTCCCTTTTGGGATACAATCAATTTTTATAATATGATTCATTTGCCAGTGGGCATGCTTTCTTCATACGATGAAAAGGCACTTATGCATCTTATATTGTTGAAAAGTAATCTTATATAGTCAGGGATCTGACTGTGATATGGAGGGCTTACCTGTATTCATCTCTATTTTAAGTAGGTTTGGGAAATAGTTGGGGGAAATTGTTGCTTACTGCTTTATTATTGTTTTGTTAACCCTTTAAAATTATTTTTGTATGTTTTGTATTTTTTCTCTAACATAGGGTGTGTGTGTGTCTATCTGTGTGTCTCTATATGTATTTGGCAGGGGGAGGGGGAGGTCAATGCTCAAACAGAACATGTTGTAATCATTTACAACACTAATGAATATGGAAAACACTTGAGTGAGAAGCTGCATGACAGCTCTCCACAGCCATGGCCCTGACAAGTTGGAAGAGCTCCTCTCTGTCCCACTGCACAGTCCAAATTTGGTTCACTTCTGCTATATCCATCAGTTTGCCTCTCCTTTAATGGATAACTGCTTGAAAGGATAACTCATAAAAGGATGTGATGATCCCAAGCCTTTTCCCAGGAGAGTAATCACAGAGGGCCCAAGCACTTTAACCTCTCAAATGCCAGCATGCAGCTGGGCTTCATGATGAGGAAAACGGATGACCCAGTCCCCAAGGTTCACCAAATGAACAGACCAAAGAGAATAATCAGAGCAGAGTTGAGGAGGTGATGAGTTTGGCTTTTTTCTCCCTTAAGTGTCATCTGAACTCTAGCCCAGAATTGGATTTCAATCTGAAAACAATCCCTTTTATGAGATTACTTGTTCACTTGCTGCCCCTTCCAATTTCTCATTGTTCAACACACACATACACGCACACACACGCACACACACACACACACATACACACATGGACATGTCATGTACACACATATATGCACACACACGGTGGTCATGCCCTCATGAAACTACACATACTAATGGGGGGGGGAAACAGGTGAAATACCCATTCAATGATCCAATCTTTCCAAACATCTGTGAGTCTGGTGGTGTGAGGATTCTTTATTTCTAAAGTTTTTCTGCTTTCATTTCAATATTTGGGGTTTTATTAACTTAACCAACCATTGCTTTTCATTTTTGAATATTTCTAGGCATTTAACAGTCTATGTTTGAAAGCCACAAGTCTCATTCCTCCTGAGTGCAAAAAGTACATATTTTCTGTTCCTTTGTCTTTATCTTCATCAATTAAAGAAAAAATAGAATTTAAAGAACCAAAGGAAAGCTCTGAGATGACTTTGAGAAGCAGTGAGATAACATTTAAACTTCCAGGTTGTTTCCTAAAATGAATAGTGGCATTCTTAAGATTGCTACCAGAATATTAATTGGGGTTTTATTATTTTTTTAAATTTTAAGATTAGTTGATGCCTTATATTTTTACATCTTGTAATTTTCTCACATCATCTGACTCCTGCCAAACAATCTATTTTAACAGAATAAACTGTTAAGCAAAATCAAGAAACAAAGGTCACTGGTTTTGTAGTCAGAAGTACTGAAGTCAAATCACACCTCTGCCACTCAGTACCTGTGTGATTGCAGGCAAATCATTTTGCCTAGTGGATTTCAGTTTCTCCATCTGTAAAATGAAAGGGGTTGGACTAGAAGGACTATAACGTCCATTCCATCTCTGCTTCTGTGTTTGTATGACCTCTAATAGCATAGATAACATCTATACTCCTCGTGTCCCACCTCTCACCCACAGGATCATCTGTTTTCTTGAGCAAAAATTATCCTTTATAATTAATTAGAGATCATCTACCTTTCAATAGTGTTACATATTATTGTATTTATATATTATATATTGCATTTATATTGCTATAAAAATTGCTTTGTTGTTCTCTTGCTTCTATTCCTGTCGCATCAGTATCAGTTCATATGATTTTTTCTGTGTTTCTATGAATTCCTTAATCTTCATTTTTTAAAGAAACAATAACATTCATACATCACAGTTTCTCCAGCCATTGTTCAACTAGTGTGTTCTTAGGTATTTGCTGCCATACACATATACACAAACACACATGCACATACACACACACACACACACAGTGCTGCTAGGATTATTTTAACATATATGGTGACCTTTTTTTTCAGTTTTGACTTCCTTGAGGTCTATTCCCAGGAGAAAAAGTGAAAGCACAGAATTAATAATAATTAAAAAAAAAAACCATGAAGAGTGTAATTACTTTTCATGCAAAATGCCAGATTGATTGTCATAAAAGGCTCTCAGACTGGCTGTCTGACCATATCACTCACCAATTCAAAAATGTTTAATAGCCCCCTAGAACCTACCAAATAATAACCAGTTAAAGCCTCAAGTACTTAGCCCAGAATGAATGATGTTACATAACCTAAACTCAACTTACCCTTCTATTCTCCCATTTCTCCTTTACATAAACACTGTTTCCCTTCAAACTTAGGGACGTGTCTTTCACTCTTGTATCTTTACATCTTGTATAGGTAATTCCCTCAATTTTTAATGTTTATCTTCCCATTTCTACCTAATTAAACTCTAACTATCTTTTATGGTTTCCTTCAGATACTGTAAAATGATCACCTAGTCAGAAGCAATCTTCTCTCACTTTTAATTTTCTTCAGTCCCATTATACCAGCAGTTCTCAACCTGTGGGTCGTGACCCCTTTGGGGGTTGAATGACCCTTTCACAGGGGTCACAGGGGTTACCTAAGACCATCAGAAAACACATATTTCTGATGGTCTTAGGAACTGAGACACCGCTCCTCTATCCATCTCCAGGTGGGTCCACCCACATGCAGATACGCCCACATACCAGTATTAAAGGGTCCTGGCGTTAGGAAGGTTGAGAACCACTGCTTACACCCTTTGTTGGTAAATTCCAGTGATACTTATTGGTATTTTCTTAGATTATGATTATTTATTATTTGTGTGTATTTCCTCTGCCTACTAATATGTAAGCTTCTTAAGAGTAGGGGACTTTTCTCATTAATATCTATATATTTTTTTCCCCACTGCCTAACAGTACTTTGATTTTTTTTTCCTAGATAAAACCTGTGGTTTTATTGATGTGGGACCTTCCCAATGAGCAAAATGACTCTACATATTCAGATTAAAAAAAAACTTGTCTATAATCTTAACAAAGTTGACTGTTACCACCTGACTTGCCAAGGGTCACACAGATGATATGTGTCAGAAACTGGACTTGAAAGGTCTTCCTTTCTCCCATGGCAGCTTTCTGTTTTCAACTATACCATGCTACCTTTCTTAGTCCATAGTGGAGATAGTATATATTTGCTAAATGAATCGAAGGAAAAGAGAAAACCTTTGTCCATAAGAGCACCGGTTTAAGTGGAGGTAGAAATGACCAGTACTGTAGACAGTCATACTGGATCATTTCTAGCTCAATATATATCTTTTATATACCTAATTCTGTTATTCTTCTCTGATTTGGGACTTAGTATAGCACTTTTTAAAAGTAGTTTCTAGGTAAAGACTTGAGATTTAAGATTACATAACTACCAAGGAATTTTTAGCCTTACAGGCTATCTCATGACTGGTTAACGTCCCAAGAATATGTATGTCTTATGATCCCCTTTCTGATTATGGATCTGAGGCCTTGCAAACATGAGGACATTTCATTTGATGACACATATGTCAGCAAAATTGGAAATGCTTGAATTCTTATCATTTTTATACCAAACAAAGTGAAAACCCCAGGCGATTTCAATTATGGGGTAATTTATCAAACTTAAGTTGGAAAAGGAGCCACCTTAGAATGATGATGGGGGTAGCAGGGGTAATGTACAGACTACAACTTCCTCTGCCACTCTAACCTTAGGTGTTCTCTGTTGAAAGATTCAGCAAAGCACTGATATTTCCATAATCGTGCATGCTCTAGCTATTGGGTCAGCATACTTTTCAATGCTCCATTGGAGTAGAAAAGAGCTCATAGATTTTCAAGGCTGGAACTCAAGCCAGAGTTGTGCTGTTAAAAGTTCAAGACAGGGGAAAATTGTAATATATGGCCTCCAAATTTACACTCTTCCTGACCCAGGTAATGAAACATGAACTACACACATCAAGCTTTTGATGAAGGAGAGTTCACTTGGGCTGTAAGGGACTGGAGGTAGGTATTTATTTTCCTTGCTGCCATCCTAACTCGTCCTTGACTGGCAAGCCTGTCACATTAAACCCTTTTCTCAGAGGATACCAAGGAGGTAAGTTCCTGGTGATGAGCTCTCATTATATTCAATGCCTCACCTTTCAGGCTTCTGCTTGCTTATAATTACCTCAGCAGAGGTTTCTGTGGGGCTGCTGCTGTTGCTGCAGCTGCTGGTCTTGTTGACCTCACTGATTATAAATTGTCCAAGCAAAAAGCAAGGGAGATTTTCCAACTGTTTTCAGGAGGCCTTCGAATATCAGAAAGAAGACTGTCAGGGGTGTCAATCCAGGACACTCTCTGACCCACTGTGTGACCCTGGAGCTGGTCATCATCTATCCACAAGTCTTTTTTTTTTAAATTATTGCTTGCTAACATGGGAGAAAATAACCCTGACCCAGTTCTTGAGAATGAAGAATAATGACTATAAAGTGCTTCACAAATGGAAAGCTATATAAATGCTAAACAACCATAACCTTCATTAAGGACACAATGACAAAGAAATGATCGATTAATGAGGCTGAAGATAGGGGTCCTAGGGAAGAAATCAGATAATGTTTGGGGTAAGGGTTTATACTAAAGGGAAGCCAAAAAGGGAGTATCAGAGGTGGTGATCTGAAACAGTTCCCTAAATCTTTAATCTCCATCTTCATCTAACTATAGCTACGAAAATCCATGTGAACCTGAGATTTCCTTCATGCAGGGAACTCCCAGAGTGGAAATTCCCTCTGTCAGTGAAGGTCCATGTTACTAACTCATCCACAATTTATAATCTCAAAGAGTTACCTAGTGTACTGGGATATTAAACAATCTACCCAAGGTCACACAGTCAGGTAGAGTTTGAGGTGCATTCTAATACCAATATAAATCACTTAAAAGTTAATATTACACAGTCCTAATGAATAAACTCATCGCTGAGTGTGAACAAAGATCCTCATACCAAACCAAGTATAAATCTACAAAATGATAATATAATTTAACTATAATATATATTATATACATATATATGTGTGTATGTACATATACATATACATATACACATATACACACAGAGAGAGTAGGCTTGGAGAAGGGGAAATACATAATAACATTTAATTCAGTCTAAATAATCTGATTATGGGGGAAATAAGGGTACTTGGTTAGTTGTTTCAGTATCATATAGACACGGAACCATGAAATAGTGAAGAGAGAGAGTTGCTCTTGGAATCAGGAAGATCTAGATTCACATCCAACCTGTAGCACCTCCTACCTTGTTGATCTTGGGCAAATCATCTAACTTCTCTGTATCTCAACTTCCTCATTTATAAAAACAAGAGAGTTGAACTTGATGGCAGCTGAGGTCACTTCTACTCCTAGAGCAGAGGTTGTGAACTTCTTTTTGTGTGAACTTTTTCTGGCAGTCTGATGAAGTTGATGGACCCTTCTCAGATGAATGTTTTTTGCCTACAACAAAGACATGCTAAATTTCAGTTATAGAAGCTAGGATTAAAGCCAAGAATCACCTACTCAGCAAAATTAAGTATAATGTTTCAGGGGAAAATATGGTCATTCAGTGAAATAGAAGAATTTCAAGCATTCTTGATAAAAACAACAGAGTTGAACAGAAAATTTGACACTCAGTTACAAGAAGCAAGAGAAGCATGAGATGTAAACAGGGAAACGAAAACATAAGGAGTTTACCAAAGCTGAACTCTTTACATGCCTACACGGCAAAAAACAATAACTGTTAACTTATGAAACTTTTCTCAGTATGAGGATAGTTGAAGGGAATATATGTATATATATATATGTCTATATAGGAGGATATACATGTGTATGAATACATATGTGAGTATGTGTATATATGTGTACAGGTGTACATAGACAGAGGGCTCAGGATCAATTGAATGGGAAGAGATGATATTTAAAAGGTGAATTTGAGAGGTGAGAGAGGAATATAATGAGAGGAGATGGGGAGAGATAGAATGGGGTAAATTATCTGATATAGAAGAGGCAAGGGACAATGGTTAAATTTGGGGGAAAGAACAGGAAGGCAAAAGGGAATGGGCCAATTTCACTCTCATTGAATTTGGCTTAGGGAGGGAATGACATACACACTAAATTGGGTATCTTGCCCTGCAGGAGAGTAGGGGGGAAGGGGATAAAAGGGGGGATGATGGAGGGA
>JAQQSU010016180.1:0-11000 GCA_028627135.1 Pseudochirops cupreus
GAGAGAGAGAAGTATGGTTGAATCTGCATACACACACAATAGTTCTTTCCATCATGAGTATGAGTTGTTTGGAGTTGTCTTGAACAGTTGCATTCCTAAGAAGAGATAAGTTTATCAAAGTTAGTCATTCCACACTGTGGCTCTTATTGTGTTCAATATTCTCCTGGTTCTGCTCACTTCATTCAGCATCTGTTCATTCAAGCCTTTCCTGGTTTTTCTTTAGTATATCTCGTCATATCCCATTACATTCATATTCCACAACTTGTTCAGCAATTTCCCAACTGATGGACATACCCTCAATTAACAAATGTTGACCAATGCAAAAAGAACTGTTACAAATATTTTTATACATGATGGTTCTTTTCCTGTTTTTCTTATCTCTTCAGGATACAGTCCTAGGAGTGGTATTGCTGAGTCAAAGGGTATAAACAGCTTTATATCCCTTTGGGCATAGTTCCAAATTGCTCTCCAGAATAGTTGGATTAGTTCACAACTCCATCAACAATGCAATAGTCTTCCAAGTTTCCCACATCTTCTCCAACATTTATCATTTTACCGTTTTGTCATGTTAGAAAATCTGATAGGTATGATGTGGTATTTCAGAGTTGTTTTGATTTGCATTTCTCTAATCATTAGTGATTTAAAGCATTTTTTCATACGACTATAGATAGCTTCAATTTCTTCATCTGAAAACTGCCTTTTCATATCCTTTTACCATTTATTAATTGGGAGCTAATTTTTATTCTTTTAATTTGACTCAATTCTCTATATATTTTAGAAATGAGACCTTTATCAGAGATACTAGTTATAAAAATTCTTTCCATTTTTTTGCTTCCCTCCTAATTTTGTTTGCACTGGCTTTGTTTATGCAAAAACTTTTGAATTTAATGTAATCAAAATTATCAATTTTGCATTTCATAATGTTCTCTATCTCTTGTTTTCTCAGAAATTATTCCCTTCTCCATAAATCTGACAGGTAAATTTTCCCTTACCAACCTAATTTGCTTACAGTATCATTCTTTGTAACTAAATCATGCACCCGTCTTGATTATATTTTTGTATACAATGTAAGATATTGGTCTAAATCTACTTTCTGCCATACTGTTTTCCAGTTTTCCCAGGAGTTTTGGGCAAATAGTGAGTTCTTATCCCAGAAGCTGAGGTCTTTAATTTTATCAAACAGTAAGTTACTGTAATCATTGACTACTGGGTCTTGTGTACCTAATTTATTCTACTGATTCACCATTCTATTTCTTAGCCAGTACCAAGCAGTTTTGATGATTGCTGCTTTATAACATATTTTAAGACCTGGTGTGACTAGGTTACCTTCCCTTGAATTTTCTTTTTCATTAATTCCCTTGATATGCTGGACCTTTTGTTCTTCCAGATGAATTTTATTATTATTGTTTCTTGATATATAAAATAATATTTGGTAGTTTGACTGGTATACCACTGAATAAGTAAATTAATTTTTGCAGAATATTTATTTTTATTATATTAATTCAACCTATCCATGACCAAATGATTTTATTTGTGTGAACAGTGTTTTGTATTTGTCTTCATATAGTTTCTAGCTTGGTTTTGGCAGGTAGACTATCAAATATTTTAAAATAAATGCAGTAGGGGGCAGAGACAAGATGGTGGAGTAAAAGCAGGAACTTGCGTGAGTTCTTGCTCCAACTACTTCCAAAACCTGTTAAAAAATAAATAAAATGTCAGTGGGGAATTCTGTTGGAACTGGGTGAGAGAAGAGTGGGGTCTGTCACTGCCCCTGTGGTGGTGGAGGTAACTGAGGCTGTAGTTGCCACGTGGCTGCCTCATGAGCTCCAGGACTAGAGATCATAAGTGGAGCACTAGACTGTTGAGAGGGTAATTGCTCTTGTTCTGTCCTGGTTGGATCTGTGTCACAGTCTTGGTTAAAACACACCTCCAAATTACTTGGAGAACAAGAAGGCAACAGGGAAAGAGAGGCTTACATACCTTCCAGTCCCTGCTAGAGAAGAGCTTGAGATTAGCAGTATTTCCTGGTATCAGGGAACCATAAAAATGAAGAGGATTACCCACTAAGAGGGTAAGGGGTGGCTGAGACCCTAAAATACCAACATTCCAGGCCCTGCAGAAAGAATTCCACTCAAGTCTTCTCAGCCAAAGAAAAGTAAAGTTTATTAAAAGTTCGCCTATACTGGACACAGAGCAAGTCTATGCTAAAAAAAACTCTATGGCACTCTCAAAGAGCAAGTCTGGACTAGGGCATTCTGTGGCACTCTCACACCACATGGAAGGGAGATGAGATTCTTATATACAGAAGAATCTAGGGGTGGTCTAGAGGAGGAGTTTGGGGAGGGTCTTCAGGAGGAGTCAATGAGGTCAGACTCCAGGGATGAGTTTGGGGAGGGTCTTCAGGAGGAGTTAATGAAGCCAATGGAAGAGTGGATTGATATTTTGATAGGCTCAAGGGTGGGAAGCAGATGGACAATGGAGGGCCAGGCTAATAACAGAGGTTTGGACCCAGCCACAATGAAATACTTATGCCCTCTGCAAATGCCCCATCAAGTGGGAAGATTCAATCAGACTTCAAGGGGTTTCCCAGAGCTTGTACCTCAAAGATTCAAGGAGAACTCAAGGGGGGGTCCCAGAGCCTATATCTCATCACAGGGGCTATTGAGGTTTAGGATCTAGGTGTGCTTGAGACCCCAGAATATCAATGTGCCAGGTTCTGGTAAATAAATTTGACTTAAGTCTTTTCTCAGTCAAAGTAAAGCAAAGTTCATTAAAGATTCACCATAATGGCTGGACCCCTAAGGAACCTAAGTATATGTGACAGTTGTATTGGACAAGTGGCCAGAATAATCTGACACAGAGTGAGTCTGTACTAGATTGGATTCTCAGTCCCATCAAGGAGGCAAGATTTATCTTAAATACAGAAAGAATATGGGAGAATTTAGGGGTGCTCTAGAGGAGAATTTGGGGGATGGTCTTGAGGGGGAGCATAAGGAAGATCTTGAAGGGACTGATGTCAGACTTCAGCAATGAGATTAAGAGTGGGAAGGGTACCTGGAGATGACAGACAATGGCTAGTTTAAGATTCGGTTATAGATACTTTGATAGGATCAAAGGTGGAAAGTAGCAAGACAATGGAGGACTAGGCTAGGTTAAGAGTAACAAAGATTTGGGCCTAACTGTAACAAAAGGCTTATGGCCTCAGGCAAATGCCTCATCAAGTGGGGAGATTCAATCAGAGTACAAGGGGTTTCCCAGAGTGTGTTCACCATCAGGGTAAGGAGCATGAGAGTGGCAGAACTTGTTGAGACTGTGGAGAGGCAGTCATCCTCACAGTTCTGAGGTAGGTGGCTAGAAAAGGCTCTGACAACAGCTGTGCAAAACCCCCAAAATTTGGGACACAGCACTCCCCATTCTGGAAGCAGAGTTTTACCATGTCAAAGAGCAAAAAAGCCAAGCAAATGGCTGACAAGATGAGCAAACAGAGGAAGCAAAATCAAACTATAGAATCTTTTTTTTTTTGGACAAAGACCCTCAAAACATAAAATAAACTGAAGACAACAAAATCAAAACTCATGCATCAAAAGCCTCCAAGAAAAATATGAATTGGTCACAGGCCATGGAGGCATCCAAAAAGGATTTTGAAAATCAAGTAAGAGAAATAGAGGAAAACTTGAAAAGATAAATGAAAGTTATGCAAGAAAGTCATGAAAAATGAGTCAACAGCTTGCTAAAGGAGATTCCCCCCCCAAAAACTGATGAAAACAATACCTTGAAAACTAGACTAGCTCAAATGGCAAAAGAGGTCCAAAAGGCCAATAAGGAGAAGAACGTCTTAAAAAGCAGAATTGATCAAATGGGAAAGGAAGCCCAATATCTCACTGAAGACAATAATTCCTTCAAAATTAGTTTTGAGCAAATGGATGACTTCATGAGAAATCAAGATACTATAAAAGAGATCCAAAGAAATGAAGAAATAAAAGACAATGTGAAACACCTCATTGGAAAAACCACTGACATGGAAAATAGATCCAGGAGAGATAATTTAAAAATTATTGGACTACCTGAAAGTCATGATCAAAAAAAGAGCCCTAGACATCATCTTTCAAAAAATTATCAAGGAAAATTGCCCTGGTATTTTAGAACCAGAGTACAAAATAGAAATTGAAAAAATTAACAGATCACTTCTTGAAAAAGATTCTAAAAAGAAAACTCCTACAAATATTGGAGCCAAATTCCAGAGTTCCCAGGTCAAGGAAAACTATTACAAGCAGTCAGAAAGAAACATTTCTAGAACTGTGGAAATACAATCAGAATAACAAGAGATCTAGCAGCTTCTACATTTAGGGATCAAAGGGTTTGGAATATGATATTCTGGAGGTCAAAGGAGCTAAGATTAAAACCAAGAATCACCAACCCTTGGGAAGGCTAGGTGGCACAGTGAATAGAGCACCAGCCCTGGAGTCAGGAGCACCTGAACTAGCCAGAACTAGCTATGTGACCATGGGCAAGTCACTTAACCCCAACTGCCCTCCAAAAACCAAAAAAAAAACAAAAAAAACAAAAAACAAGAATCACCTACCCAGCAAAACTGTGTATAATACTGGAGGTGAAAATATGAAAATTCAATGAAATAGGGGACTTTCAATCATTCTTGATGAAAAGACCAGAGTTGAACAGAAAATTTGATTTTCAAATACAAGAATCAAGGGAAGCTTGAGAAAAAATTAAGAGGTGAGAGAGGAATATATTTGGAGAAGGAGAAAGGGAGAGATAGAATAGAGAAAATCATCTTTCATAAAAGAGGCAACAGAACACTGCTACAATGGAAGGGAAGAGCAGAAAAGTGAAAGGGAATGAGTCAACATTACTCTCATTGGATTTGACTTAAGGAGAGAATAACATACACACTCATTTGGGTATCTTACCCTACAGAAAACTAGGGGGGAAGGAGATAAGAGGTGGGATGATGGAAGGAAGAACATATTGAAGGAGAGGGTAATTAGAAGCAAACACTTCTAAAAAGGGAACAGGTCAGAGGAGAAAATAGAATAAATGGGGGGCCAGATAGGATGGAGGGAAATATAGTTAGTCTTTCACAATATAACTACTGTAGAAATGTTTTGTGTAATTACACATGTACAAGCTATATTGAATTGTTTGTCTTCCCAGTAGTAGTGTGTGAGAAGTGAAGAAGGGAAAGAATCTGAAAATTAAAGTTTTAAAAATAAATGTTACAATTTTTTTTAATGCAATTGGTAAGTAAAATATACAGGGAATGGAGTATAGAAATCCACCTTGTCCTACAAGAATGTAAGGGGAGGATGAGGGAGGAGAGAATAGATTGAGGGGAGGGATATTCAGTAAGTTTGTTATCTTAGGGTAAGGTGATGGACAGAGATGGGGTAAAAATTTGTAACAAAATCTTGTGGAAATAAATGTTGAAATCTAAATAAATATATATATATGTATATATATATATATATATATATATATAAAAATCATGTATACAGTAATTTTGAAGGGATTTTCTCTTTCTATGTCTACTGTTGGACTTTGTTAGCAATATATAGACAAGCCAATGAAATTTTCCTGAAGTTGTTTATTATTTATTGGTTCTCTAGATTTCTACAGCATGTTATCATGTCATCTGCAAAGAGTATTTGCTTTTTCTCTTTTTTACCTATTCTAATTCCATCCATTTGTTTTTTCTTTGCTTACTGCTAAAGCAATAAAGTTTCTAGTACCATGGCAAATTACAGTGGTGATAATGGACATTCTTTTCTTCAACCTGCATTTAACGCTTGTTGATGCCTTTATGTTGCTATCTATCATTTTAAGGAAGACTTCATCTGTTTCTATTTTCTCTAGTGTTTTTTAAAAAGAATCTATGTCATATTTTGTCTCAAACTTTTTCTGCATCTATTGAGATAATCATATGGTTTCTGTTATTTTTGTTGTTGATATGATCAATTATGCTGATAGTTGTCCTAAAATTAAACCAGCTCTGCATTCCTGGGGCATAAATCCTGCCTGGTCATAGTGTATTATTCTCCTAATAAGCTAACTGTAATCTTTTTGCTAAGATATTTTTTAAAAATTGAATCTATATTCACTAGGAATTGTGTATAATTTCCTTTCTCTGATTTGACTCTTCCTAGTTTAAGGATCAATACCATACATGTTTCAAAAAAAAAAGAATTTAGTCCTTTCTTCACCTATTTACCCAAATAGTGTACATCATTTTGCAATTAAATTTTCTTAAAATGTTTGATCTTATTTTCTTTTTCAGTCTTACCCTGGAGATATTTTTATTGATTTGTTGTTTGACCTACTCATTCTTTAGGATTAGATTATTTAGTTTCCAAATAATTTTTAATCCATCTTTTCATGCCCCTTTATTACATTTAAATTTTCTTGCATTGTGATCTGAAAAGGTTGCCTGTAATGTTTCTGCCTTTCTTCACTGGATTGTAAGATTTTTATGCCCTAGTATATGGTCAGTTTTTGAGTAGCTGCCATGTAAACCTGGGAAAAAAAAGTATATTCCTTTCTAGACCCATTCAATTTGCTTCAGGGGTCTGCCATATCTAACTCTCAAAGAAAAATTCTATTCACCTCCTTTACTTATTTCTTGTCTATTTTGTATTTAGATGTTTCTAGTTCAGAGGGAAGGAGGTTGAGGTGCACCACCAGTTTAGTTTTGCTATGTATTTCTTCCTGTAACTCCCTTCATCTCTCCTCTAATAATCTGAATGCCACACCACTTGGTACACATATGTTTAGTAACATACACACACATACACACATATATGTATATATACGTATATACACACACATACATATGTTTAGTAACATACACACAGATAGATAGATAGATAGATAGATAGATAGATAGATAGATAGATAGACAGATCCATTCAGATGACCTTCTCACCAATTTGATCTTCTTAAAACTCACATCCAAGATCAAATATGAAATCCTCCATTTGGTTTTGACAGTCTTTAACTTTGATCATTCTCGCCTTTCCCATTCTTTGTATGCCATAAATGTCCCTTTCCCACATATTCTGTGATCCAGTGACACTGGGAATCTTAATGTTCCTCAAATAAGAAACTCTTATCTCTTGACTCTTACTATTTTCATTGTCTACCTCACGTCTGGAATTCTCTCTCTCCTCATCTCTGCTATCTAAATTTTTTTGATTTCCTTTAGGTCCCAGCTAAAATTTTTTTTGCTAGTAACTTTTCCAGATTGTCCTTAATTTTTGTTCTTTCCTCCCAATGACTATTTCTAATTTACCCTAAATATAAACAGTTTGTAAATAGCCATTTGCATGTTCTCTCACTGATTAGATTGTGAACTGCTTAGAAAAGAGACTGTATTTTATCTTCTCAGTGCTTAGAACAGTACCTGAAATGTATATTTTTGACAAATACATGTTGATTGGCTTAGTAAATACATATTTTTAAAAACTCATAAAAAATGGCCAACCAATTGAGGGCAATTGATCATAAATGAAGTAGAAGCATACCCTTGAAGGCTCATAAGAGATACCCACTATATGTATGTTAGGTGCTGTGTCAAGTACTGAAGTAGCAGATGCAAAAAAATGAGAGATTCTCTGCCCCCAAAATTGTACACTATTTAAAGGAGACAATAAATAAAGTAGGTTGATATCTAGGGAAAGAAGAGTTTCTTTGTTTGTTTGTAGTTTTACCTGGAGTGCTAAAAATGATGGAGAAAAAAATACTCCCTAACTTCTCAGATTTCATAAAACACTGTAGGGAATAGTCAACTATTTTCTGGGGACCTTATTTTATATTACAAACTCCATATATTCTACTTTATTATACAGTATACCATGGCAGATTTTCCTCAGATAATTACTATATACTTTCTGTGTTGCGTCATTTCATTTCTTCCACATGTGTTCTTTTCCATCTTGATTAGCCTAGCTCTTTGTACTTAGTTCAATAATTTTTTTTTTAATAGAAGTGCTTTCACCTGACAATGAAAACAGGGCTGGGGGATTTTGTCAGTTATTTTACTCATGCTTTCCTCATGGTTTAAGCACAGTGATCTGCACAAGCTAAGTGTTTCTATTCTAAAAGAAGTTATAACTATAACATTCTTAGTTATTGAAAATATTTTAGTTTATTCTGAGTTAAGCATTCCATGGAACTTGATTTCTGTTATGTGAATATTCCATTTTTCCATGTACTAAACTCCTGACACACTGTAGTTTAGAATAATATACAATAAGATAAATAAATATACATATACATATTAGTAGAATCCACATTTTTCTATCTTTTTATCTCTCCTATATAATTTCGTTTTAATTTGAAGACAACAAAACATACACTATTTAGTCCATATTGTGAGCGGAATTCTTTGCTAAATTAAAAGTTTAAAACATAGATTCTTTCTTGAAGCTTTTAGTTCAAGAGAAAACACAAGTTCAAATAACTGCAAAACTTAATAAAGTGATAAGTGCTTTAGAAATTTGCAAAACAAAGTTCAGAGGAATTATGTAACATACAAGAAGTGACATTGGAGTTGGGCTTTAAAGGACAGCGAAGTATTCATTCATCAAAGAAGAGTGGCTCTATTCCAGGTGTAGGGAAAAGAATAAGTTAAAACACACACACACACAAAGCTGAGAGATTGCATGGCATGTATGAGAGTCAGAAATTAATCATCTCCCTGGAATATAATTTGCATAAAGGTGAGAGTAGGAGAAAGGAAATTAAGGAAAGATTTTAATGTCCTTGGAAATAGAGTGTCTTATATTTCTAGTTATCACAGTGATGGTTATCAGAAACTCTAAAGTGGAATCATCAGCAACATCTATTTAGCCATGTAAGGTTTACTGTCTGACTTCCACCAGAGAGCAGAACTCTCATTTGACTTTGTGGAAATTCCATTTAGTTTTAGCTTTACAGGACTATTCTAGAGGATTTTACTAGAACTTTCTACCATTAAAAAAACAAACAAACATTTTTCCTTCATGTTAATCTCTTAAATTTTAATATTTTTTGTTACCACATTGTGATTCTGTTGTCCTTGTGCCCCCAGAGTCCAAAACAAGGTCATTTGTTAGAAGTAGTCTATAAAAATGATATAGCATTTGATATGAGACTTGAAAGGTGTATGTAGCACCTGAGTATAGTGATTACACTAGGCAAAGGAGTTTCAGTTTTTACTCAGTAGGTAATTGGGTCATAGGAGATGTTTGAACAGAGTGAAAACTCAAACCTTCTCTGTAGCTGGCCCCTCTCTAAACCCTAGAATAAAACCAGATGAATGGGACTTACACAGAACATGACCTCTCACTAAAGGAGTTAATCCATTCTGCACTGGAATTTGCCCTAGAGCTGTGCTTTCCTGATTGATGAGTAAAAATTTATTTAACTATGATATCTATCTAGCTGTACTCGGACTATGCTACATATCCATCTACCCTAGACAACTTGATCTATGTAATTCCACCTTCACCCACCCATCCACATACCCTCTCCCATCTCTGACTTTGATTATTACCATTGCTTCTGGAAAACTTATGAAAAATCAATTGACTTTCCATTGACTTGCTATGACTCCCCAAATGAAGACTTCTTTTCCCATCATTTACTTCCATAGTTTCCTTGTCTTCTCCAGTGAGTATGTAAGCTTCTTGAAAGTAAGGACTATCTTATTTTTATATGTATAACTCTAGCATCTAGCATAAATTCTAACACATAGTAAGTTGAGGCTTTATAATATTAAAATATATATATGTGTGTGCATATAAATATACATATATACACATGTATATATATAAGTGTGTAAGTATACACACATACACATACCATTATATACATTAGACCTATAAGCTTTATAGCAGACTTAGTGAGAGATGGTAAATTAAGACAGTTATGGAATGAGTGAAGAGATGGTATATATCCCAGAGGTATTGAGAAGATAGAAATGTCAGGATTTGCCAAATGGTTAGAGAAATGTTATGTAAATTCACAGAGGAGAGGGTATCCTGGGGGAGAAAGTGATCAGCTGTGTAAAATATTGATAAGAAGTTGAGAAAGATGAAGATGAAAAAGACATCATTAGATTTAACAATTAAAGATTATTGATGAACCTAAAAATACTAGTTTCAGATGAATGATGTGAGCATAACCCAGAATCCTGAAAAAAAAGTTTAAAAGAAAGTCACAGAGAGAGACAGAGAGGCAGAGAGAGACAGAGAGGCAGAGAGAGAGAGAGAGAGACAGACACAGACCAACACAGGGACACAGACAAAGACAGAGAGACAGAGAAAAAGAGAGAGAGAGAGAAACAGAGAAAAAGAGACAGAAAAGAGAAACAGAGATGGAAGAGGGGGCAGAGCCAATATGGCAGCATAGCAGCAGCAACATATCACAGCTCTCACATAGCCACCCCAAAATACCCATAAAATAGGACTCTAAACCAATCCTAGAACTCCAAAATGCACACAAAGATACTTCCCACTAAAGTCAGCTCGGCTAAGAGGAGCCATATCAGCACTGCAAACCAAAACCAGCCTGGCCTGAAGCCGTGGCTGTGCCCTAGGGGCAGCTGGATGGAAGGAGCAGAGGAGCCTCTCTGGTGAGCGGATTAGCAGCAGCTGCGAGCAGCGTTCAGAACTACGTCAGTGGAGATTGTGAATCTAGGAGAGTTAAGCAGTCCGGCTGACAGGCCTCTAGAGTGGAAAAGTGAAAGGCAGAGGTTTTGCACCCACCTCCATGTTGCAGCTTCCCTCCCACAGCCTGCAGAAAGCAGGGGGACTAAGCGATTGTTCTGAGGCCAGTGCTCTCGCATTGAGCAGCCTGGATCTGGATCGCCATCTTGGGCCTCAGTCTTGGAGTCTTCATTATCCAGTCAGTCGAAAGGAAGTAGGAAGGGTCCCAGCACCTTCCTGAGAGCTATGGCAGCTGGGAGGACCCCAGCAATTTGGGACAGAGCTTTCCCTTCTGGAAGC
>JAQQSU010016181.1:0-10999 GCA_028627135.1 Pseudochirops cupreus
AGCCGAGCTGACTTTAGTGGGAAGTATCTTTGTGTGTGTTTTGGAGTTCCAGGATGGGTTTAGAGTCCTATTTTATGGGTATTTTGGGGTGGCTATGTGAGAGCTGCGATATGTTGCTGCTGCTACGCTGCCATCTTGGCTCCACCCCCCACCATATTTATTCTTGAAGATTAATTTCATAAAGCTTAATTTGAATGTTATTTTCACAATTGTTTTAAAATGTGGATCAAATATTAATTTCCCTTAATTTTTAACTTGGAGGAGTAGGGTAAAAGAAAGCTATAGAAAGTATTCTAGCCTAAAGGAAACAGTCTGCAGTTTTGCTTTCTTGTGTTTTATTTTGAACCTCCCACCTCTACCTTCATATTATGTTTCCCAAAATAATTTTGCCATGGGAATGAATTGACAGAGCTTATAAATGTTGGAGTTTGGGAGGATTTTTTTTGGGGGGGACTGGAGGGGCATCTGGGGATATGGGGTACTTGTAGGATGTGTGTCTGAGGTGGTTTCACATGCATCTTGTTTTGTTACTTAGTTACAGCTTTATTTATGCTTTCTGAGTCTTCCCTTGTAATAGAGAAAAGAAAGGGAAGAAACCTTTAAAAGGAGCACATATTGATTATGACTGATAGTGTATGCAACATTGGAATTAGGGACATTTTGAAACAAAATAAAATAAATTAAGCCAATTTTCATTCCCTCATAATAAATGTTTAAAAACATGATTTCATATTTAATATTTTAGGGGGAAAATACTGCTGTCACCAAAATGTATTCCTATTTAACTGCCCTATTTACATAAAACTAAAAATCAAAACCATACAAGTTTAGAGTTGCCAAGGATTTTAATGGTCATCTAGTTTGAGTCATATTGAAAAAAAGAATCCCCACTACAACATACCTCACAAATGTATGGGTCTGTAGGTGGTTGATAAACCTTTGTGAAGTTTTTAGCATCGTCTTAATATGGTAACATTTTTTGTCCTGGCCTTTTTTTGATGATTGGGATGTCATGAGAAATTCACCAGAATTCAGTTCAGTTCAGTCAACAAGCATTTAATAAACAGCAACCTTGATCCAGACACTGGAAATGTAAAAGTAAAAATGAAAATAGTCCCTGCCCTCAAGATGCTTATATTCTATTAGTTGGTAATTCAGAAACTCTAAAAAGTTTTCAGTTCAGTAGGCTGAGATTCCTCAAGATTCTATTTACATACTCAGGAAGCCATGGTAGGCACTATATATACTTCTCTGTAGAATTTACAAATGACGGTGGACTCTCAATCTGAAGATGATCAAATTCATACGTCTGTTCCTAGGAAACGCTGTATGTAGCCAGTTCGTTTTGTTGAGAATGTCGAACTTTAACCTTTCACAGAATTCTGTTACTGAAGGAATTTGCTGTCTGATTGCAAAGATACTGATTGACAAGGAAGTGGAAAAACATACTCAAGAAGACGTATCTTTCAGAAGACTGAGAAAGTTTGGAAGGCAGTACACATCAAGCTGAGGGTGGTGGCGTCCAGATCTACCCATGTTCTAGAGATGTTACACCTCTCATAGCTTGATCACTGCCCTCAGTGAACTACAATGAACAGACAAGAGCCCTGACAAAGAAGCACTGGGTTCTAGCCGGTCTGCATCATGGAGGGAATGCTTGCTGCTGCATGAAAAATTGAGGATAGCAGGCTATCCAAACATTTGATGTGTGGGAAGCTAAAATGAGGCAACAGTAGGGTGGATAGCTGAAAATAGTACTTTGAAATGAAGTTTCAAATTATATGGCAGAATTTTGAGATGGGCAGAGGCATTGAGCTAAGATCATATCTAAGCTACAAATAGCAATAGTAGGATGAAACTACAAATCACAGGGTATTTTGTAGTATCAGAAAGTTTGCTGGTTGAATATCAGACTGTTAGTTATTCCTATGCTCAAGATAAATTACTATAAGGCATATCTTTAACCACAGTAGATGGCGATAAATATAGCCTTTTGTTTTTTTGTTAGTCATAGGTTACATGTTAGAAATTTGGCTGTTGCATAATGCTGTGTATTTTTTGATTGAGGGAATACACTCTAGTCCTTAATGTCTGGTGATCTTTATGTTTTATACAGGAGAAGTACTGTTATATCTGCCCTGACATAGTTAAAGAATTTGCTAAGTATGATGTAGACTCACGTAAATGGATCAAACAATACACAGGCATCAATGCAATCAACCAGAAGAAATTCATTATAGATGTTGGTTATGAAAGGTTTCTTGGACCTGAAATTTTCTTTCATCCAGAGGTAAGACGTTTTTTTGTATGCTTGAGCTGTGGATTGTGTTTTTTGGAGCAATAGCACCACCTGCTGTGAAAAGAGAAGTTTTCAGCAAAACTGAGATGAAGAAAATTGGGTTTGTGGTGATGGCTTGTTACACCCTCTTACATGAAAACCTCTTCAAACTCACACAAATCCACCAAAGTAGAGAGAACACTAGGCTAGGAAGCAGGAAATCTGCATTCAAAATAAGGACTTACCTTATAGAATTTCTGGGAAGAAAGTGCTGAATAAACCTTAAAAGGTTATAGAAATGGTATTTTTAAAAAGAATGTGTTAAACATGTGTCATAGTTTACAATTTACAGAAAGCTTTCACATAGATTATTTTGTGTGATCCTCAACAGCCTTGTAAGATAGTTAGGGCTGGTTTCACAAAGAAAGTAATTTTCCTAGAGTGAAGTTCTGATCATGTCACCAACTTCCTCTCCCTCCTCAAATGCTAGTGACTCCCTGTTACTTCAAGGTTTAAATATACATTCCTCTATTTGGCTTTTAGAGCTGCTTTATGAAAACCTGACCTCATTCTACATTTTGTAGTTTATTATACATTGTTCCTTTCCATGTGCTCTAGATTCCATCTAAACTAGCTTTCTTGCTGTTACATATGATGACGCTCCATTCCCGATTTCCATGCTTTGGCATGGGTTGTCCTCCATGCCTGTAATGCTTTCCTTCCTCACTGCTGCCCCTTGGAATCCCTGGTTTCCTTTAAGACTCAATTAAAACACCATATTCTGCTTGAGGTCTTTCCTGGTCCTCTCAAGTAAGTCAGTTTACCAGTGAGTAATTATTAAGTGCTTACCATATTCCAGGTACTGTCCTAATTTCTGGGGATGCAAAGGAAGGCAAAAACAATTCCTGCCCTCAGAGAGCTTATATTCTAATGGGGAAAACTACATGAAAAGAACTAGATGCATGTAAGATAGATACAGAGTAGATGGAAGACTGAGAGGGCAAGATACCAGGAACTGGGCTGACTAGAAAGGCCTTCTGCAGAAAGGATTTGAATTGAATTTTGAGGGAAATCAGAGAAACTAGAAGGTAGAGGTGATGGGTAGAGAACTTCAGGCATAGAGGACAGCCAAATACATGGGAAATGTGGTCATATGTTCAAGGAACTTGAAGAAAGTAGGCCAGTGATATTGAAGAGTAGAGTGCCTACTCATATACCTGGAACATTTATCAATGACTCTTACAAATTTAACTCAGTTCCCTACATATCTTAGAAATGAGAGTTTTTGTCACAGAAATTTGCTACAAAGATTTTCCTCATTTATTTGTTTTTCTTCTAGTTTTAGCTAAAAGGTATTGGTTTTGTTTGTTTGAAAATGTAAATGTTTGATACAATCAGAATTGTCCATTTTACCTTTTGTGATCTTTTCTGTTCCTTGTTTGGTCCTGAACTCACTCTTCCCATATCCATATATCTGACTGGCAGTTTCTTCCTGTATTCCCGAATTTGTTTAATCAGTAGGAATATAAATATGAAAAGCAGACTGCCTCTGTTCTCAAGCAGCTTATATTCTAATAGGGGCGACAACGCTCATAAGAGAAGTATAATCAGGAAGGTGCAGTTTGGTTTTGAAAAATACAAGGATGGTGAATAGGGCTATAGGAGATTAGATTTACATACCCTATCCAAGAACAAAGGCAAGGTTGATTTCATTTCGGTTCATGCTTCTGTAAGAGGGTTGCAAATGAGGAGAGGCAAAGGAAAAGAGATGCAGTAGTAACGTGGGTTGGCAAGGCTGTGGAGGAGATAACCAGTGATGCACTGTAAGTGAGCCATGAATGAGGTTTATCTCAAATAATGGTCCAGGAGAGTCAGTGACCAGTCAGGACAGCAGATGTCATAGCAGATGTTCCTTCAGGGAATGCTAGAAAGAACATTCCGACCATGTGGGAACAGCTCATGGAAAGGCATGAGAGCAGGAGATGGAATGTTGTGTAGAGAGAATAGCAGTTCTGGCCAGATTAGCTAGAATATAGAATGCTTGACAGAGAAGAGTGTGTGAAAGAATAGACTGGAGCCAGATTGTGAAGGGCCTTAAATGACAGAATTTGTATTTAATCCAGAAGTAGTGGGGAGACAGAATAATGGTATGATCAGATCTGTGGTATAGTATAAAGAACATGGAATTAGAGGGGGGAACCTGGGTTTGAATCCCAACTCTGTCACTTATTACCCTATGTGACCTTGGGCAAATCACTTTGCCTCTCTGGGCTTCAGTTTCCTCATCTGTAAAATGAAGGGGTTAGACTAGATGACCTTTAAGCTGTTCTATCATCTTATGACTATCGTTTTGGTAGCTGTGTGGAAAATGGATTAGTTTGAGGAGAGATTGGAAGCTGATGGCCAATTAGGAGACTACTACAATAGTTTAGGAGAAAACTAGAATGGTTGTGATGTAAGTAGAGAGATTTGAAAGACTGAGGAGGTGGCATTGGGTATGATGATACGAGTCATGAAGTTTAGGGAAGAGTTAGGTTGGGAGCCTGGGTGACTAGAAAAATGGTAGTATTGATAGAAATAGGAAAGTCTGGAGGAATATTGGGGTTTAGGGGGAAAGATGATGAATTTAGTTTTGAACATACTGAGTTTGAAATACTTATAAGGAATCTGTTTGGAGATGTCCAGAAGGCAATTGGATATACAGGAATGCAAATGGAGAGAAACATAAAGGTTGGATAAAAGTTTGGGAGTTATCTGCTTAAAGATGATAATCGAATCTATGAGAGCTGATGAAATCACCCATAGAGAGTAAAGAGGGAAAAGAACAGGAATCAGGTCAGAACCTTGGGATACAGCCTGTTTTGTTTTTATCTTTGTGTCTCTAGGGCCCATCCTCTAAACCTAACACAGTGCCTCAGACGTCATAAGCATTTAATAAAGCTTGTTGATTGATTTTTTAAATTCAGTTTTATTTTCAGTTCCAAAATCTCTCCCACCCACCATCTCCTACTCATTGAGAAGGCAAGACAATGCCCATCACATATACGAAGTCATGTAAAACATATTTCTGCATTAGCCATGCTTGGAGAAAGGGGGGGGTGTTGGAGGGCAAGAAAAAAATGTTTCAAATTGTACTCTGAATCTATCATTTTTTTGGTCTGCAGTTATATAGCATTTTTCATAATAAGTCCTTTGAGACTATGGTGGATTATTGTATTGATAAGAGTTACTAAGTTTACATAGTGGATTGTCCTTAGAATAATACTGTTACTGCAAATATTGTTCTTTTAGTTCTGCTCATTTCACTTTGCATTAATTCATATAAATATTCTCTGATTTTTTGGAAACCATCCCCTTCATCATTTCTTATAGCACAATAGTATTCCATCACATTCATATACCATAACTTGTTCAGCCATTCCCCAATTGTTGAGTGTCTTCTCATTTGCCAATTTTTTGCCACCCCTCAAATTGAGCTGTTTTAAATATTTTTGTATATATGGATCCTTTTCCTTTGTCTTTGATCTCTTTGGTTACAGATCTAACCATTTGGAATTTTCCTACCTTGAGTTCGGAGCAACTGGAGCTAAACTTAGAACTTTCTACCTAAAATAAACTCCCTAAACTGGAGAGGAAGGAAATTAAATCAACTTCTCATCTTAAAACAAGCTTTAATCACTGGTATTACTAGATCAGAAGATCTGCACAGTTTTATAGCATTTTGTGCATAGTTCAGTTTTGCTTTTCAGAATGGTTGGACTTGTTCACAGCTCTATCAGTAATGCAAACAGCATACCTATATTTTCTTATTTTCATTTTCACCCTTTGGTGATTGTCATTTTCCTTCCATTATCTTAGCCAATTTGATAGGCATGGGGAGGTACCTCAGAGTTGTTTTAATTTGCATTTCTCTAATTATATTTGTTTTAGATAATTTTTTCACAATACTATTGTTGGCTTTGATTCCTTCTTCTGAAAACTTCCTGTTCATGTCTCTTGACCTATCAATTGGGGAATGGCTCAAGCTTGTTGATTGATGCATCTCCATTTTACACATAAGGAAGCAGAGGCTGAGAGAGGTTGTGACTTATTCAGGGAAAGAAAGCTAGGACATTTCTGAGACTTTTTTTTTCATTTTCAGAGGGGTAAGGCAAGGCAATTAGGGTTCAGTGACTTGCCCAAAGTCACATGGCTAATAAGTGTAGGTAGGCTTTGAACTCAGGTGCTCCTGACTCCAGGGCTGTGCTCTGTTCACTGTGCCACCTAGCAGCCCCTGAGACATTGTTTTGAACTCAAATCTTTTTGACTGCTTTTCCGCCACTCTATTCTTTGCTACACATTGTCTCTCTTGATAATACCAAAGCTTTTCTATTTAAAAATGCTTCTGTCTAAAAAGGAAAAAAAATCCTTAGCCTCTTAACCTAATTTTGCATTAGTCTTTCATTGGACACGGTTTTTATGATTGTTTCATAATACTAATATTCCACAAATGTTAGAAAAATGTTAGCTATTTAGGTTAGTTACATGGTTTAATTTCTCCTGTTAGGGAGACTCGTTACTTATTCATTATTCATTGTTGGTCTGTCTCTCTTAATTCTTTACTAAAATCACACATTTTATTCTCTGAGGAAGCCAGCTTTTTATTGACACTGTTCACATATAATTAGGCTTACTTTGATGTTTCATCCATTCCAGCTTCCTAATATAAATCATTGTGTGGTACTTTTCTTGAGAATTTTTTTGTTCTTTTCTGAAACAATATATAATCTTTCTTATATTCCTTTTTTTAGTTTGCTAATCCAGATTTCATGGAGTCCATTTCAGATGTAGTTGATGAAGTTATTCAGAACTGTCCCATTGATGTTCGTCGTCCACTGTATAAGGTAAAACCTACTTGTGTGAGGTGTTTTGGTTTTAGTAGAAAAATTTAAAGGCACAAATTATTAGAATTTTACACACATAAATACTGGATGTCATTAGGATTGTTAAGCTTATGTAATACCCGGTTACAACAATTAGCTTGTTTTAAGATGAGAAGTTGATTTAATTTCCTTCCTCTCCAGTTTAGGGAGTTTATTTTAGGTAGAAAGTTCTAAGTTTAGCTCCAGTTGCTCCGAACTCAAGGTAGGAAAATTCCAAATGGTTAGGCAGAGGTTGGGCTATCCATTTAACTTTATATTTATATCTATTTCTAGTTAAGCCTTGGCCCTTTTGAGGTTGACTTTACTGGAAATGTTTGGGAAACAAAATAGCATATTCTGTTATAGTGTCTGTGAATAAATAGGCACTGGTAGGGGAAGTTGCATAAAAAGCCAGCCTTTTCAGAGGATTTCTCTTAACCTAGGTCTTCTGCTCTGACATGCCATTAGAACAATGGCTTTCCTTGATGGATCTCTTAGCTGCCATAGCTCAGTCCTACCTTTGCTCTTTAGAGGTGTGCTAGAATGTCATGCTTATTCCATCATCTTGAATTCACAGTCATAGAATCTTTATGTCTGGCTCTCCTGAGATGGCATCTTTCTTTTATATAAGGTTCTCAGGATATAAGCAAATCTCTTGTACACAAGCTTTGATTGATTCAAGGAGCTGTACATGCCCTGTTCATATTCAGTTTTGTTTGACTGATTCAGTCAAGAAATGTTCTTACCTGACAAAGGTAATCACTCACTTTTTAAGTGGGTTGATAATCAATGGAATCACAGCCTTACAATTAAAGAGTGTGATTTTTTTTTTGGTGGGGGAATGATATAATAATAATAGTTAATGTTTATATAATACTTTAAGCATTTTATAAATATCTCACAAGAACCCTTTTGAGGTAAGTGCTATTATCTTCATTTTATAGATGAGAAAATAGGCTAGTGGGGTTAAGGGACTTGCCTTGGGGTATCCAATTATCTTAATACATCTTTGCAATGGATATAGTAGTTATTGACCGTTCCCATGAGGGAATCAGAGCTATAGAACAATCACTTAACACAGTTCTAATAGGATATTAGGATATAACTTGGAAATATAAATATGTATAAAATTCATTTGCACTGTATAGATAGAAATATTCCTTTGGAGGAATTTGAATTCAAGTCTTTCTGACTCAAAGTCCAGCTGTCTATCCACTTCACCACCTAGCTACCTGTTACATTAAATGTCGTCAAAATGGAGATTTGGAAACTATCTACGACAGTAAATAAGGAGCATTTCTTTCCATTATTGTTCTGTCTGAAAAGCTGTATTTTCAACTGGATTATGACCATATACATGTAACTAAAAGTTAAAAGTAATAATTATGTTTTCTACAATTTCCATGTGTATTCTCAATGTCATTGACTTTTTGAACTTGTGTACTTTTTTATGGTTTTATAAGCTTTTGCTTATATTAGAACAAGATAATAATTATTAGTTCCCGTATCCCTAATTTGAACTTTTGAGTGTCATGTCCTTGCAGTATTTTCTCCCTAAATTTCTTTCAGTATAGTAATTCTTTTAAAAATAGTAAGAAAATTAAGTCACTATAAATAGTCAAGTAAGTTCTGACAAAGGTTGAAAGCGGGAAGAAAGTTTATCAGTAGACAAATAGTTCTTAGCCATATTTCATGTTTAATGTTTGCTGGGATAGATCTCATAGCTGCCTAATTTAAACTGAGGTAATAAAGGCTTAACAAATAATGAGTTGTTCACTGCATACTAAAACTAAATGTCAGCTCCTATAATTCTGTTGTTCAGCACTTAATTTTACCTATGTTTTCCAAGTAGGTGACAAAGGCAGTAGACAGAGTTTGTGTCACAAGGTTGAAGCATATGCCATTTAAAAAAATTTTTAATAGTATTTCAAAGAAAGGAAGTTGCCTGTCAACATTTGAATATTGGTCATAAAGACGTGCCTTTTCCCCTCGGAACTTTCACTTTATTCACTGGAAAATGCCTTGTGCTACTTATAATATGGTTCCTTTAGTCTATGATGTGACAGTATGGATGAGACATAAAGTTGTAGGTTTGGAGCTAGAAGGGACTTTACCTAGATTATCTAGTTCAGCCCCTTATTTTACAGTTGAGGAAATGGAAGCCAGAGAGGTGAAGTAGTTCAGAGTCACACAGGTAGCAGAGTCATAATGTAACTGATGTTAGTGAGCAGCCATTTATCTTAATATATAGTCACAGTGGATAGAGTAGACACTGTCCCTTCCCTTGAGGACTGTAGTAGTGAGAGTGATCAAATGTGACATAGTTCTAACCTATCATAAGCATATAAATATGCATAAAATTCATTCACATTATACAGAAAGAAATACTTAAGAACTGTTCTGGGGTGTTGGAATAACTGGAGCTGAGTGAACGAAGTCACGAAAAAGATAAAATTTAAGCTGAGATTTGAAAGTAGGGGTATAATTTGGTAGAAAGGATTAGCAGATTATTTTGAGCCAGAAGTGTCCATGTGATGGTAGACCATTTGCCTGGTATAGGAGCAGACTGATCTTGGTAGACTAGGAAATCACAGGTAGCCAATGAAGAATCATTTAGTAGAGAGTCTTGAAACATATGACTAAGTTTAGATTTGATATAACAGTAATAACTCACAATTGAAATATCTTGGGGTGGCTAGGTGGCGCAGTGAATAGAGCGCCAGCCCTGGAGTCAGGAGGACCTGAGTTCAAATGCGACCTCAGACACTTAACACAAAAACTAGCCATGTGACCTTGGGCAAGTCACTTAACCCCAATTGCCCTCCAAAAAAAAAGCAAAAAAAAAAAAAAAAGAAATATCTTGTAGTATGAGATTGTTTCAGCTTTTGCATTTGTATCCCCAGTGCTTGACAACACAGTAGGTACTTAATAAATACTTGTTGATTGATTTGATGATTCTTAAGACAGATAAAAAAATTAATGCAAAGAGACAGTAAAAACTTTTTTAAAATTTGTCTTGGGGGAGTGGAGTCAAGATGGTAGTGTAGAAGTAGGAGAATGCCACAGCTCCCAACATAACCACCTCAAATACCTATAAAATATGACTCTAAACAAATTTTAGAGCTCCAGAATGCACAAAATTACAGAAAAACACATCTCTTGCTGGGGGCAGCCCAGCAGGTGGGATGGACATCACAGAGTGCTGGGAGCTGAGCCCAGCCCTGCCTGAAACCATGGCTTAGCCCCAGGGCGGTCAGGACAAGCTGGGGCTGGAGCACTCCAGAGAATGGATCACTGGCAGCTGTGGCAGTTTCCAGAATTATCAACCCATAAGAAACAAGGACAAAGTGAAAGGTCAGTGGAACTCACCTAAATTTGGGGGAGAAAAGTGGGTCTGGCCGACTGCCCCCAGGGCAAGAAAGCAGAGGAAGTGGCCCCTGCAACCACCTCCATGTAGCTGATTCAGAGCTCACGGCCTGCAGATTGCAGGGGGGGCCAAGCGATCATTCAGAGGCTGAGTGCTCTTGCCTTAACCTGACTGGATTGGGATTGCAGTCTTGGGTGGTGGTTCTGAGATGTGTGACTAGTGAGCCAAAGCTGGCGGAGGCTGCAGAGATTGTGCCTCCTAATAGCTCTGGCAGCTGTGAAAACCCCAGCAATTTGGGACAAAGCTCTCCCCTCTGAAAGCAGAGTTCTACTGTGGCTCAAAAATCAAATTAATTGACTGGCAACATGAGCATGCAAAGGAACCAAACCAAGCACAGCAATCCAACTTTAGATTCCTTTTATGGGGACAAAAAGGATCAAAGCATGGAATGGG
>JAQQSU010016182.1:0-10999 GCA_028627135.1 Pseudochirops cupreus
TTGGATCAGTTCACTACTCCACCAACATTGCATTAGTGTCCCAATTTTCCCAGATTCTTCTCCTACATTTATAATTTTCCTTTTTTATTATATTAGCCAGTCTGAGTGGTATGAAGTAGTATTTCAGAGTTGTTTTAATTTCCATTTCTCTTAACAAAAGGGATTTAAAGCATTTTTTATGCCCATAAATAACTTTGATTTCTTTATCGAAAACTGCCTGTTCATTTCCTTTTTACAATCGTCATTTGTGGAATGGCTTGCAATTCTCATAAATTTGACTCAGTTCCCTATATATTTGTGAAATGAGACATTTATCAAAGATATTTGTTGTAAAGATTGTTTCCCAGCTTTCTGCTTTCTTTCAAGTCTTGGTTGCATTGGCTTTGTTTGTACAAATGATTTTTAAATTAGTATGATCAAAATTGTCTATTCTACATTTTATAGTACTCTCTATCTCTTCTTTGGTCACTGTATTTCCCATAGTCCTCCTTCACAGGGATATTCACAACATCCCCAAACAGAGGACCTATTTAGGTACTGAATAAATTGGCTGGAAGCTCCAGATTAATTAAGATAGTAGTTTAATCAATTGGGTTACTTACATTAGGGGCTAATCTGGGATGGCTGCCAAACAAAACAGTGTCAATAATGGATTGATCCTCATAAAGACCCCTGGAAATCCCAGTGATAATTATAGGAAACAAAGGGAAGAGGAGCTATAGAGCACTCTGCTACTGACTGGTGATATATTTTTTTTTTATCTCTGCTTAGTAATGAGCTCATTTCCTAGAGGAATTAAATCAGTGTTATTGGGTTGTCTACTGATCATACACTGGTCATGAACTGATCACCATGCCCATGTAATGGTTGTTACCAGTCACGGTATCTGAATTATGACTTTTACTGGTCATGATATCTACGTTATGATTTTCATCAGTAACGATGTCTAGGTTATCACCAGTCGCTGCATCTAAGTTATGGCTTTCACCTTCCACTGTATTTTATGGCTTTTCTCCAATAGGGACCTCACAATCTGATCCTGAAAGCCTCCCATGCATTCTTTCAAAATATCTTCTGCAATGTCGCTGGGGCAGCTCTATATTGGAGCTTTTAGGACCAATTTTACAAGATTTGGAGGATGAAAGAGAATAGAATCAATTGCAAAATGGGACTGGAATAACTTGATTTTGTCAGTTTCCCTTTTCAAAGGAATCATTATATTTCCTGACAAGCTTTTTGCTTATACATGAAATTATATATTTTGTATTTTTCAAAGTAGTTATTATTTAGTAACAATTTTTTAAAAAAAACTACCTCTGGGTCTTCAGTAGGCTTGCTATTTTGGGGTGGGGGTAGGGGAAAGACTGGAGAAAAACAATGTAACCCAAAATCTTGCAGAAATGAATGTTAAAAACTAAAAATAAATAAATATTTTTTTAAAAAAACCTCCATCCTTTTTTTCCTTTGAGTAAAGTAGTTTTGGTCTTTATAGTTGAGTTGATTGTCTCTTGATTACTTATTGTAGTTTGTGGTATAAGACTATGATTTAAACATTTTTAGACCAAATTGCTTTCCAATTTTCTGAACCATGTATCCTTTCCCATTAAAGTCTTGGACTTATATAACCATAAAGGTGGAAATTAATTGTCAAATAAAAATAGGTGACTTCAAGTTTCAATGGAAATGATAATAGTGCCATGTTCTCAGAACCATTATGAAGGCAAATAAGATAGGTAAAACACTTTAAAATCTTTAAAGCATTGTATAAATGCTTCCTGTAAATAAGAAAATGGGATGATAATAATATAGAAGCCAGAAAGAACATGCAGAAACAAAGAGCCATATAGGGACTGAGAAGATTCTGCTTCTAGAAGGTTAATATTACCAATCAATTACTTTACCCCTCCCTACCCCTGACTTCCTGGCAGTGATGAGTACACATATATAAATAGTCCCTGAGCTTTTCACTGTAGAGACTTCTAATAGAAAGTATCTTATGCAGCCATATTTTCAAGTTTATCACTAGGTAATTGCATATTCTGACTGTCTGAGAAAAGTGAATTAAAATATTTAAGCTAGTTTGAGTTTCTAACTCATCTCACAGGTGTTGAGGCATTCTGAAGTAGCTTGAGGATTCTATTTGTATGTATTCTATAGTTTTAAATATTGTACAGCTGTGAATACCCTTGTTTTCTACTTAAACATTCAACTAGGTTTTTAGCTTCTTCTCAAATACTATAATTACATCAGGCATAAAGGACTTAAAGAATAGGACTCTCAATGAAGTAGTCCTCTGTGGATTTGTAAATCTAACACAGATGTGCAGTAAATATTGTTAGCTTTGATTCCAAAGGACACCATATAAATACAACAAGAATTAAGAAGAAGTATAATTTGTCAGTAATTTCTGCTAAATATCTAATCAGTAATGGAGAAGCAAGATCTCTACATGAAGAGATGAATAGGTTTTCTTAAGGGATTTTTCTCTTTTACTTTTACTCAGATATAGAACTGCTCATTTTTTAAATATGTGCAAACTTTCAAAGAATAGATGCTGTAGGTTCAGAGAAGATGGATTTTCTTTAACTTTTTAAAGAATTACAGCAAATTGAAGTGTATTTAAAAGAAGCTGTTTGTAAATGATTGGAAATAGTCTTCAAAATGTGATACCATTTGTACCTCTATTTGAAAAACATACTTAAATTTCTTAGGAAAGAATTAAAATGTACGATAACTTCAGCATACGAAATGAATTGGGAAAAGGAATGGAATCTTTACAAGATTTTATTTTAGGGCAAACTTAAATATGACAAAGATTGGCAGGGAAATTTCATCAACTGTAATTTCTTTAGAGATTTGATTAAATTTGAGGAAATTTATATTCCAGAAAATAATGTAATAGATAGAAAAACAATTAAAGTGCTTTATCCTCCTAGTAGGTCATCTTTTTTTTTGAGAATTCAACAAACACTTCTCTCTTTATAAATCTTGTATGAGGAGAAAAAAGCCTATCGTCATGGATATTTGTTCATTCAATATCGTTTTAGAAGCTATGACAAGTTAGCAGAAGAGAAGACATCCAGTCAGACCCATGAGGTAGAGAAAAAAGTATGTGGGTGTTCCTGGGGGTACATTGAGGAGTTGTCTGAAGTACAGGATTTGTGATTTATCTGAGAGTGGAAATTTCACGTTTCTTTTCTTTTGTATTTGTCCTCCAAAGAATACATCAGTGTATCTCTTATTTCATTAATACAGACAGCAAAACCTCTGTGACCTCATATGTTATACAATTCCTGTTCATTTGAATTCTGCATTAAAAAAAAATAAGCAGTAAACTTGTGATAATCTTCTGTATTTTTAACTTGTTATTTATTTTCCCTGTATGGCAATATAGTATTCTTCTAATTCATCTATTACCCTTTCTCCTGCCACCCACCCTTCTAACTGATCATTAGCTTCAACTGTTGCTTAAAACATGTTGACCTCATGCTTATTCATAATTATGAAATTATGAAATTCCTCATACATTAGATCACCTGCTATGTCTATTAGATATTATAAATTCCTCCTTTCTCTCCACTTTCTTTCCTTGCCCCCTTCACTTTCTTCTTCCTATCTCCTCCCTTCCATATTCCCTTCCCTTCCCTCTCTGTCTCTTTTTCTTTCTGTCTCTCTCTCTCTCTTTCTCTCTCCATCCCCCTTTTCTCTTTCTCTTACATAAACAAAATGTTTGTTCATATTGTCTCCTAGAATCATCTCTGTGAATATTATATATTCAATTATATTGAAACACAGTTATAATTTTAAGTTGTTTTGGCTCTTAGGAGTCTCTTTCTCCTCTTTTTTTTTTATTTACACTTTTTATTTACTCTATTTACTCAGAAGAGTATTTACTCTTCTGAGTGCAAGCTGCACTACACTTTTCCAATTTTCTATTTGAATCTTGAGTACCTATTATACTGCCTTGAATTTAGTGGGCATTCATTGTATAAAAATATGGGCTTTCTCTATAATCAATAGCCATTTGTGTCTTTCATTTCTTGATACCAAATATTTTCCAGCAGAATGTTAGATCTCCTCTCCTAGTCATACATTCACAGTGAAGTAATTAAGCATCAATATACATTATACATGTTAAATAATTTGAAGGATCTTGTTGTAACCATTATATAATCCACATAATTTTATGGTAGATAGTTAATATGACTCATTCATATTTATTTCAGATTTCTCAGACACTTGAGACATTATATTGCTTCTATGTTTACAACTTCAATGGTATAAGACATGTTTCTCTTTGTCCATGAACAGTATGACTAAGAATAAGACACGACCCATATTGGGGTAGCTAGGTGGCATAAGGAATAGAGCTCCAAACCTGGAGTCAAGAAGACCTGAGTTCACTTGGCACCTCAGAAACATACTAGAGTGTGACCCTAGGCAAATCATTTAACTGTTTGTTCCAGTTTCCTCTTCAATAAAATGAGTTGGAGAAGAAAAAAGACATATCACTCCAGTATCTTTGCAAAAAAAAAATGGGGGGTGGGGCATAAAGAGTATGACATGACTGAAAAAAACTAATGGACAACAAGCTTCCTAAAGGGCAAGGGAATTTTCAGTAAATGGTGAAACAGATAACAATCTTTGAAATTCAGAGAGAGACACTTTTCAACCTAGATGACAATCTTTCTTGAAAATTTGAGAAAATAAAAGATTTTGTACAGTAAAGGAATTGTATCCCATGATTAAACTTGATGAAATGACTATACAAAAAACACATTTTCATAATCCACATGCACCATAATAAAGGATGCAAGAAGCATATTCTGAAAGTCTGAGAATGTTGGCCTTCCCCAGCTGAACCTATGTCAGGGAAATCAGAATTGAATTAAAATCAAGACCAAATAGGGATAGAAGCAAGTTAGAGGGGAAAAACAAACAAACAAACAAAAAAAAACTAAGAATAATAGAATTATAATAGCATAGTGGATCAGGATTAACTATTTGTATTATGAAACCTAGAAACTTTTCATATTGCAGTGACATTTTTTC
This sequence comes from Pseudochirops cupreus, assembly GCA_028627135.1. Taxonomy (NCBI): domain Eukaryota; kingdom Metazoa; phylum Chordata; class Mammalia; order Diprotodontia; family Pseudocheiridae; genus Pseudochirops; species Pseudochirops cupreus. Next base: position 5,053 of record JAQQSU010016182.1, read on the forward strand.
CTAAAAATTTTCCAAATAAGTCCCCTTCAAATTACCAAGTGTTGAGTGCATTGAGAGTGAGGAATAGTGAATGGATGAGGAAGAAGAAAACCTTACAATTTACCATAGAAAGACATTATATGTGCCTTAGAAATTAGCAAACCCCTGGGAAGTTAAAAAATGGTGATAAGTAATGAAAAGTATGCCAATGAGGTCAACAGGATCAGTCAGCAACAAAAAAGACTGAAAATATGTGGTATGTGAGTGGCAGATTACTGACAGAATTAGAGAAAAATAACTTGTGTTCATTGTTTTCCCTTTGATGAAAATCAAATTTAGTCATTAGATAGAACAGATTGGTATATTTCTTTCAGAGTCAAGTTACTATATAAATACAAAATAATAATGACCCCATTGCAGACATCCTTGAGCATGTACATGCACACACACACACACACACACACACACACACACACACACACACACACACACAGAACTTGAAATTTGAAACATGCCCCTCTAGCCAGGGAGCCAATTTAAAGTTAGCAGAAAATAACAGATATTTGGTTAATTAGCTACAGTTTTACACACACAATAAAATAGCAAACAGCCTAGAGCATTTCAGTGTTAAGCAAAATATTAACAAATGTTTATATGCTAGCAAAATCTATACCATCCTTTCTATTTATGTGATAAATATCATTGGTCAGTACTTCTGTTGTAGTTTCCATAAAATATGTATGATTATCTTTTGACATCATTTCCTATGTTTTTTAAAGGATTCCTTCTCAATTGCAGGCTTTTCCAGGATAAATCTTTTATCACTTAGCAATTGTTTTTTTAAACTTCCTTATTTTTCTTTTCTTGGATAGAATACAATTATAAATTTTACTAGAAGAGTTTTCTCTTTTACCATATACAAGGTGCATTCTATTTAAACAAATATTGAAAGCAGTTTTTGTGTAAGCCAGAATTAATGCTGATAATTTATCTTCCTTTTGGTTTGATTTAAATTTCAATTTCTGCTCCAGTTTGGAAAGCAGGGATATTATATGTGGTCTTACAAACTGAAGGCATAACTGTGTCAAAAATACTTTATCAGGTATCATGAAAAGAATTTTACATTGGAAATGAATAGTGATACAGAAGTTAAGTTAGAGAATATCAGAAGTAAATGAAATACAGTAATGTGTTAGTAAGTTATGAAGAGTGAAGGATACATTATTGTTACATTGTATGCTGATAGAATAGATCAGCAGATCTAGAATTAGACCCCAACCAACATATTGAGTGGACTTCCTAGGACAAGTAAAAGAGTTTTAGAGGTTTTATGGTATAAAGTCAAGTGCAAGCAGCTCTCCTGAGGACTGCTGCTGTGAATAGTTTAAGGTTCTGATCCTATAGTTTAGTGAACTCTCTATTTATTCAGCAGTCAACTAAAGCAAAACATTTAGAGAAAACAAAGCTCACATTCACAGTGATATAACATGTAACTTAACATAGCAACTTATTACTAAAGTGGCCACATAGTTTTAAACAAAAGATATAATTCAGTAAGTCCTTAACTCAATCATCCTGAAGGAGCCATCATCCTTAAGGGATACAAACCACAAGGGTCTTCCACCCATAGGTCACATTGTCTTAATCTTGTCAGTGAGAAAGCCATTTTTTATCTTGATTGGAGACTAGTTTGCAATCAGCCTTAACTCAATTCATCCTTAAGGAGTGCAAAGTACAAAGTTGTCCCACTTATAGGTCAAAATAAATCATGATCTTGTCAGTCAGCCATAAGTACCCAAGAAAACATCCTTTCATCTTGACTCCAGGCTGACTCCCAAATTGCGTGCTTCCTCTTCCAGGATCCCAGCTCTTGCCTGAATTCACCTAACCACCAGCTGGATTCACAACAGCTCTCAGCTCGAGTTTCTGTTCCTGTTCCAGTTCCTACTCCAGCTTGAAGTTCACAGTGTCCAGTCCATCTCAAGCCTTTCAAAGTCTCTGTTTCTGGGAGAAGAAAAATTAAGATAGCCACAATATTAATACACACCCCGGCACGATTATCAATTCACTTTCTGCCTGTGAAATAAAAACAGAACCACAAACAGGGTCTGAGAAATCAACACAAATCACCAGTAAAGTCCCAGGACCTCTGAAAATATTGGTAAAACCCTACTCCAGGACTTCTCGAAACAGACAACAAGAAAGTCCTCTTTCAGGGCTTCTGAACCAACAGTAATGTCCCAGAGCTGCTGTAACAGCAGCAACATCCTCTATCAGCAGACAGATCTGATGAAGTAACATCAAAATAGACAAAGGGCAAGCACCATAGAAATTCTTCTTCCCGGTTCTGCTCAGTCTCAGCTGTGCTTGAGTTTTTATATATCATCAAGCTCCTCCCTGTTCCACCCTTATGTCCTTCCTTTTTAGGTCTTTGGCAAGTCCCACTCACCCAGGGCTTCACAGGTTCTGTTTCTAACAAAGATTTGCTATAATCACAGGTGAGGCTCAAAGGCACTTGAAGAGATTAAATAAGCTGCTAAATACTTGAATAACTGAAACAAGGAACTAAATACTCCTTTTGCTGGCCATTACATATAGGAATGGATAATTTGTGTAGCATGATTGAAGAACATACTCCATGGATAAGATCACAGATACATTTAAGGTAAAACTATGACGATAAAAGTGAAAGTAATAGCTCATCTGATGGCACAGATGCATATTTGATTTTCAAGGACTTTGAAGACAGAGATTGTACCTTGTATACATCCTCCAAAAATTCTAGCAAAGGACGTCATATTACAAGCTTTTGTTTCTGTTTCCTTTCTTTGTTTTTTTCTTTTAGTTTTTCCTCCTCATGTCCTTCTCTTTTTTTTTCTCTCACTTGATTTTTATTTTTTTCTTTCCATTTATTTCCTTCTTTATTCCTTCTTTCCTTCCTTGCTCTTCTTCATTCCTTTTTTACTTTTGTGAAGAAAATAATTAACATGTCTCTTGAATATCATAATATATATAAGACTCCATATAGATATAGGAATATATAAGTGAAATGAAATTTTTTTTTAATGATGACTAGCTAGAATTTAATTTCATGTTTGGAGGTTTGTCAAAAATATTTCCTGGTATATATTTCCATTTAAATATAATTAGTTTTATAAGTATTGCCATTGGGCCAGGTAGGTGATACAGTGATTATAATGCTGTTCAGAAGTGTCCTCTTCATGAGTTTAAATATGACCTCAGACACTTAACTACCTATGTGGCCCTCGGCAAGTGACATAACCATTTTCCCGAGTCCCTCATTTACAAAATGAGCTAGAGAAGGAAATTGAAAAAAAAAATCACACTTCAGTATCTTTGCCAAGAAAATTGACTAAAAATTCACAAAGGAAAAATGTTGCCATTACTGGGACATCCAAGATCAGAAAGTATAGGATGTGGCACTGAGAAAAGGGGTAAAGCTAGATAGAACAAGGCTTCATAGATAGAGATAAAATTTACTGACATAACATTGAATTGCTTGCCATTGCTAACCTACTAGAATACTGGCACCTGTTTTAGTTATCATGATATTATGATCAAAATTATGTCACCCTCAATATAGATTTATTCAATGTATATTTGAATTGGTTTAGCTAGACATCCTATCATTAAGATTTGTGTCATTGTAACTTCTACATAAAATAGATCAGAAATTGAGATTTTAAAGTACACTATCATTTATGATGAAGACAAATTATTAATATAATACTAATACATATTCCTTGCTTTCCATCTTTTTGGATGGCAAGGACTTATACATACACATATGTCTGTATAGGGGGTATATATGCATAGGAATACATACTTGAGTGTGTGTATATGTGTAAAGTTATATATAGACAGAGGGCACAGAATCAATTGATTAGGAAGGGATGATATTTAAAAGGTGAAAAGGAGAGATGGGAGAGGAATATAATGAGAGGAAACAGGGAGAGACAGAATGAGGTTAATCATCTCATATAGAAGAGGAAAGGGATAACTGTTACAATGGAGGGGAAGAACAGGAAGGCAAAAGGGAATGGGTCGACCCTACTCTCATTGAATTTGTCTTAGGGAAGGAATTATATACACTCTAAATTGGATATTTTGGACTACAGGAGAATAGGGGGAGGAGGGGAGGAGGGGGGGGAAATGATGCAGGGGAGGGCATATTGGGGGGAGGGTTGTTAGAAGCAGACACTTTTGTAAAGGGACAGGGACAAAGTAGAGAATAGAACAAGGGGGTCAGGGGGATAGGATGGAGGGAAATATACTCAGTCTTTCACAATATGTCCATTGTGGAGAGGTTTTGCATAACTACACATATGAGGCCTGTATTAAATTGCTTGTCTTCCCTATTGGGGTGGGTGATTGATGAGGGAGAAAGAGAAATAATGTAGAATTTAAAGTTTTAAACTCAAATTTTATATGAATATATAAATATATATGTATTAAATATATATATGTATGTATATACACACACACACACACACACACACACACACACATATATATATATAAATTTTTACATGAAACTAGGGAATAAGATATACAGGCACAGGGATAGGGAGATCCACCTTGCCCTACCAGAAAGTCAGAGGGGTGATGGTGCAGGATGTAGGAGAGAGCAAAATGGGGGAGGGGGTATACAGTGGGATCACTCTTTTGGGGCACTGGGTAGGGGAAAGACAGGGAGAAAATATGTAACTCAAAATCTTGTAGAACTGAATGATGGAACTAAAAATAAACAGAATGTAATATATATATATATTTTTTATAGACCATTCAGAATTATTAGGAAATCCCTGTTAACTATATGAGGGACTGTTTTTGGTTTTGTCATGGATTCAAGCTAGACTGCAAATTTGATTTAGGAGTGGGTGATAACTTAATTGAATAGTCAGATACAAACTAATTTTTTTTCAAGATTTTGAGTGTTAAAGGAAAAAAAAAAGGATGAAAGTTAAATGCAGTAAACTGTTTTGAGAAATAACTTTTAAACTTATAAAGATGAGAACATTTGAAGAATCCTTTAGAGGACTTGTAACCCTTGAGGATATAAGCAAATGGAAAGAAGCTAGTGAAGAGGAAGATATTAAAAGGCTGGTGAAAGAGAAGAGAGTGAAATTTGAGCTGTTGGGGGGGATTAGCTTTAACAAGAAATAAATTTGATTCTTCTTGTGAAACATGAGAGAATTTCTCACTTTATTTTGTGTGAGTGTGTGTTTTCCTTTTGGTCTGTGTCTTCTTTCACAGCATAAGTAATAAGGAAATGTTTTGCATGATTGCACATGTATAACTATTATCAAGTTACTTACTATCTAAAGGAGTATAATGGCAAGCAAGAAAAGTACTTAGCACCTTGTTTTGGCTACTGAAGTAATTAACACCTTGTTTGAGTTCAAGTGTCTGAGCCTTGCCCTGATTATATCAAATATTTGTCAAGAAATAGATCTTGTGAACACCACAGTGAGAGAAACTTGCTGATGCAACAGGAAGGGGAGGAACAGAGAGGAGCTAATAACCATATATAAGGAGAAACCCAAGCTGGGAAATAGCGGAACTGAAAACAGAACTTGTGGTGGCAGAATTGAGAAGAGGAACTTTGTAGTGGCCAGGTACTCTCTTTATCTGTTCTGTGTTGATTCTTTGTGATACTTTAGCAAGAAGCCCTGGGACCTTACTATAAGCCCTGAAAGAGGATTTTATTGTTGTCTGTTTACAGAAGTCCTGGAGAAGAGTTTCAGAGGTCTGTATCAGCAATGCAGTATTCACAATGCCTACAGTAACTATAAATATGCTGATATAGTTATTAATCACAAAATGGAACAGGCTCTCTACATAAGAAATATAGATAGTGCATTCATTTAAATACCAGAAAACTGAGTCCCAAAACCAGAAAGTCAAAGCCAACCCAGTAGTGATGAAGTTGGCACATGTGGTCAAA
>JAQQSU010016183.1:0-10998 GCA_028627135.1 Pseudochirops cupreus
ATATATAGATATAGATATAGATAGAGATAGAGATAGAGATAGAGATATATATAGATATATATCATTTGACTGTGTATGTGATATTTCTTCCAGTAATCAACAATGTTGGCCTCATTGAGCAATTCTGAAATCTTATTGGATGTGTAAAAGGTGGAAGTAAACTTTGTACTTTTCCTTTTTGCTCCTAGCCTTTGAGGCAGAAAACTTTTAAATTCTCTACCTATGGAAACATTTTCTAGTCACATCTAATTATCCCTCCCATTTGTACATTTGTACTGCATTTCACAGTTTACAGAATGTTTCTCTCTCTTTCTCTCTCTCCCTCTCTCTCTCTCTCTCTCTCTCTCTTTCTCTCTGTCTCTGTCTTTCTCTGTCTCTCTCTCTGTCTCTCTTTCTCTCTCTCTCTGTCTCTCTCTCTCTCTCTCTCTCACACACACACACACACACACACACACACACTTGTTATCATAACAATCCTTTTCAGAAGCCAGGGAAAGTATTATTTTCTTTGCTTTTCAGAAGAGAGAAATGAAGTCTAGACAGGTTAACTGAATATGATCCACTTCACTAGGCTGGTAAGTGATAGGGCCAGGGTAATGACTCAAACCAATCCAATTTCTAGTCCATTCTTTTCCATCTCATTCAACAGTTAATTAACACCCACTATATGTTGAGTAATATGCTCATTTCTGGTGGAACATATCCTGGCGGACATGTGAAATTAAGACTAAAAAGTATTCCTGCCCTCATGAAGCTCACAGTTTAGCAAGGGATTTGACACAAATTTCAATAACTAAATCACCCCTCTCCCCCCCCCCAAAAAAAAACAACATAAGAAGGCTTAGGTGTCAATTGATAAACTCTCTTAGACACTTGAAATTCTAAAAGACTTAGGTATTTCTATTTCAAAGTCATGACTCTTTCAATTTCTACTTTTACTAATATTCCTGAGCATTCTAAAGACTTTTCAAACAGCAAAAAAAGGATAAATAAAATGTGGTTCTCCCAGATATGTCAGGTCATTTGACATAGTATCTAAAAAAATAATTTTAAATATATACATATATTTAAAATTACTATAATTCACTGTAATTTTCCTATCTGTAGAAATCTACATCATATATAAATAATTATAAGCAAATATTATAATTTTGCTTTGAAATTAATATTTTGCCCTTTCATACTATTTCTAGTATATTCATTTGCATGTTATCAATGGACAGAATTTGTTCTTTCTAGGCATTCTTAAATTTTAAGGTCCTCTTCTTATTCATCTCATACACAAGTATTAACAAAAATTGGACAACTCTATGTAAATAAAATCTCATATATGACTCTTCTTTATTTCCATTCCTTTCATCGTTTCATCTGCCATGTTACAATCTTCCTGTTCTTATATATTTCTGAATTTGATATTGACTTTGTGCTGTGCCATGAAGCTGAAAGTTCCTACTCTGATAATTTTGATGATACTAGTAGCACCCATCCTGCAAATCCTCAGGTGACTTCCTACTCACCTACTGGCCTAGCCCTTTCTTTTCTGTGACTAGCACATGGAATGCCTAAGTGTTTTACATTCTAGCTGTGGTGCTGACTGAATCTAGTCATGGAAATTTCTGGGCATTGTTTTAGACTTGCTTCTTTTTATTCCTTGGTGAGCCTTTCGGGCGTTATATTTCTTTCACAAAATGTGATCAACTGCCTGGGCACTTCTGCCCAGATCCTTGTTATGGGAATCTGAAGATCTTCCCTGCCCCTAGGCCCTTTGCTAAAGTGGTTACATGACTCTTAGAACCTTCCCTGATTTGAAAATATACTCTGCCCTCTAATAGGCTGAATGTGGTCACATGGAGCCTGTGGCAGGAGTCTTGTTTTTCAGGAATGCCCACACCTTATTACTTTGTGACTGAGCTGTGGGTCAAGAGGGCTGTGACAAGAGAAGGCTCTATATATATATACACCCTGATGTGAGGTTTTGCTTTGGGGCTCACTTTGAGAAGAGTTGTGTGATTTGGCCAGACAAGACTCTGGGAAACCATTGAGGGTCCCCCCCCACCCCCCCAGCTTTGAAAAACCCAGATGTTGGTGCTTCTCTCTAAGGTAACTGGGTGACTGAATAGGTATGGACGTAATGATCAGACACTGCAATCCATCTGCTGATCTGTTTCTTTGTCTGCTTGTAACTTGTGTTTATAACTAGTATTTGTAACATCTGTTTGTATTCTCTGAAGTTCTGGGTGCTGACTTTTTCCCCTGAACTAGGTAAATGATATATGTTTGATTAAAGTAAGATTGTTAACCCATTTTGAGTTGCTTTTCTTTAGAAAAGAAGATCTAAGAACCTGTGGTAGCAGCCACCCTGGGTATGCTAAGGTGCTTGCTGATACAATCCTGTACTGGACATCTTTGAGGCTACATGACCATTGGGAGTCTTGCTGCCTGTCCTCTGTGAATTGTTCTTCCTGAGCACTGATCTGGCCTTGTCTCCTGCTGTGCCTCAATTAGGGTTGCCTCGTCTTTGAACTGAGAGGCACTGAATGACCTGAATACTTTATGTTTCATGAAGTGGGCTTAGTCTCATTTTGCCTCCTTTATGGACCCATATTTTGTCTTCCACCTGATGTTTGCTATTCATATGTAAATGATAGATATACACTTATGTACATAGGTAAGGATAGATACACACTTATGTACATAGGTAATATATAGATATATATACACCAGAACATTTTGAGGGTTATTATTTTAGGTCACCTTTAAACCAACCAGACTGAAGACTAAATATGTACTTTACTTTGATACATTATGTGTTGACAACATAGTTGGTGAATGAAAATCTAGATGGAGAATTATACTAAGAACAATACAGCATTATTTTGTGTTTCCTCGGGGAACTTATATGTTACCTATTTATTGACAAAAAGAGATAGCTACAATTCTAAGGAAGAATTGCAGCTGAGAACCATAACATTGATTTCTGTACTATCGTAAGCTAACCTATGAACTAAATAAGAAAATTTATTCTAGAGCATTGGTGACTGAAAGTGATGGTAGGGAAGCTGGATTTAACCTAACTATAGACCTTCATAATCATGTACTTTTAGTGGGTTTAAGCCTTGTGGACTTAACTAAAATTAGAGACCAATAATTGAGAGACTTAAATGGCAAAGAAAATATTTAAATTCCTCCATGGTGCACTGAAGTGGAAATCCACTTCAGAAACTAAAATCAGATAACCAGCAGGCAACATCAAATGTTTTGGATTTATTAAAATCTACAGGGGGCAAAGCTTCAAGGAGACAAACTGCAGCTTTGCTAACAGGGCTCCCGGGTACAGTAGCAAATACATTTGAAATATTTACTTTCATAAAATTTGAGAATGGAAAAATTTACTTTGTTTGCAGTGTGCTTTTTTCCCCTCCCCTACAATTACCTAATAGTGTCTACAAAGAAGAAAGAAAATAGATTTTTCTCTAGGACTTTGGCACACAGTGAAACATGATTGAATCATAAAAGAAGGATATAAAAGAAAAACAAGTATGAGAGACCAAAAAACAGCTTGAAATACTGCTCAAGCATACAAATAATAGTTACTCACATTAAAATATGCATATTTCTTAAGTTGCTAGGAGAGAAAAAAAGATAAACTTGACTGAATAATGTCCTGGAGACAAGTCTATTAAAAAAAAAAAGGACATTATTAAAAAAAATTACAGTAATAATACTATTGATGGTAATGATAAAAATCACCTAAAACTTCTATAGCACTTTTAAAGTTTTGCAATATGCTTTATAAATATTTCATTTAAACCTTGCTCACAAAATCTTGGGAAGTAAGTGTGATTATTATTCCCATTGTATAGATGAGAAAACTGAAATAGACAGAATTTAAGTGACTTGCCTAGGTTCACAAAGCTAGGAAATATCAGAAGTCAAACTTGGACTCAGGTTTTCCCAATTCCAGGCCCAGATATCAATCCACTCTGCCATGTATTTCCAGTTTCTAATACTGTCAGAGCTCATGATCCACTATGGTAATTTTCAAGTACCTCATGTAATACTAAGAGTATGCTAAGGCATTGGAACATATCTTTCATGGATAAAAATAATGGAAATATATTCAAAATTGAACTGTGTTTATTTTTAAAGTTAATATATTACACTTTAACCATTGTTTTATATTTAGTAAGAAAAAAAATTCTTCTTACTTCAAACTATAAAATTTATAAAGGTTATTTAGCCTAAGGATAGAAATTAGACCTGTAATTTCCTTATCATAAGGAAGTCCCAGTTGAAGTATTTACTTCCACCAATATGTTAGCTTATAGTTTGGAAACTATATATTTAGGAGATGCCAAAATGCTGAGAAATTAATTGCTTTGTCCAGTGTCACACACCCGGTATGTGTCAGAGATAGGCCTTGAATCCAGGTATCATTGGCTTCAAAATGAGTATACTATAGTATACTATGCTATCTCTCAAATTATGTTATTATATTTCTATTTGGAAATATATGTCCTTTTTGGTAACTAAAAACACTTTGGAAGTATACAAGATTAGAAATTATTCAATATAAAGTACAACATTAATTCAGAGCTTTGGTATATACTGATATTCCAGGTAAAGTGAACCACTGAAAATATCTTTGGCATCCAATAAGATAAAGGGGAACATTTTTTCAGTATCTAATTAACAAAATTGTTTAAATGGAAATGCATGGTAATGCTGGTTGGTCTTACAGATAGGCATTGTTAGATGAAAATGTTAGAAGATTATTAATTTGGCTACAAAATTCTTTTGACATTATTTTTCAGCCAAATTTCATTTTAAAGAATTTTTTCCATGATAAAATAGACAAATGAATGAGAAAAAAGACTCAAGTAATTCTTTTTAAATCTTTATGAAAAGTTTTCTGCTTACATCTTCCTTTTTTTTTAAGAACACGAAGTTTCCAAATGGGAGCACTAAGATCAATCTCCTTTTGGTAAAAGAAAAAAAATCATATTATTATGCAATTAGAACTTGAAGTGACCTTAAAGGTATTCTAAGTGAATGGTTTTTTAATTTTTTTTTGTTTTAATATGTTACTGGTAAGTTTTGCTTTTACATGAAATTTATTTCCAAATATACATTTCTCCTCTAACCTGTTTTTCCCCTTAAACAAATATTAAAAAAAAAAATGTTTAGCCAACTTACTTCATAAATAATTAACCATGTCTTACAGTATATGCAACTTTCTATTCACAAAGACTTTAAATGAAAGAAAGGAACTAGTTTATTTTCCCTTCCCTTATTTTCAATAGGAGCAAGCTTGGTCATTGTAATTGCCTCGTACTAGGTTACATTTCTCTTCATTTTCATTTTCATAGGGTTTGTTTAAATTGCTCTTCTGTTTCCACTTACTTGATATTGAATAAATTCATACAACATTTTCCATTTTTCTCTGAATTCCTAGTATTTGTCATTTCTTTTGGCACAAAAATTTTCCATTTATGTCCCTGTGCTATAATTTGTTTAGCCATTCCTTGCAGATAAACATTTGGTTCTAGGCTTTTGTTTTTTTTTTTTTTTTGACAGCAGAAAAAGCACTGGTATTATTGTTTTGCTAACTTGTTACATTTTATTTTCTGTCTTTGATTTTCTGATGGGATACACGTAGGCATTCAACACTTTCATTTTGCAGATAAACAACTTAAAAGTGAAATACTGTAGGTTCAATGATTTTCAGAGTTAGTAAGGATTAGAGTCAGTAAATGAATTCAAATCTTCTCATTACAGATCCATTCATCTTTCTACTACATAAAATCATATGATTAACCCAGGAAATTTCACTTCCTTTTAAGGTATGGCCTATAGTACTCTACTAGTATGAAATATTTCTGACAAAAGGAACCTAGAAATAAGGGAGTCAAAGGTATATGTATACATGATTGAAATCCACACTTTTGATTCTAAGATGCTCTAGGCTAACCCATATTTGTATGAATGCTATTTTCTATCTAAAGACATGAGGTTGTACTCAAAGAATATAAAATCCTAGATAAATAATTAAAAGTTCATTTTGAGCAGCAGCAAATTATATCAATCCAACTAATGTGCAACACAATTTTGTAATTTTTCTGTGTGACTTTAGGGAACTTGAACTGTGTTCAGCTTAATGCACTTTCAAATAACCAAACTCATAATGATTTTAAGACTTAAATTAAAATCACATCATAGTCAATGAACTTAATATTAATACCATATATACGTATGTATGAATATATATATATATAATTTTTCTATCATGTATATATTTATTTCTAAATAATATTTTGATAGACTTATTGTGTTTTTTTTTCCCCTTGGATTTAAAGATACTTGGCATATGAGAATGTCTTTCCTTTTCTCAGTGTACTTTAAACAAAAATCTTACCCATGCTTATACTTTAATAAGATCTATAGGCAAATAGGATTATAGTTTCTGTGATAGCTTTTTGGTTGATGTCACCAATGAAACTGACTTTGACAATAAGTCTCTTGAAAATTTCATCTTCAGATATGCCTGGAATATGTCTTACTCTTAGAGAAGAAATTTTGAAAAGTTTAAAAGCATTAAAGGCATCACCAGTAACAACAACAACATATTTATGGAAGCCTTGAATATCAACAATATTAGAGTGTTAGTTTTCAAATAAGAATGAAATGGAGAAGACATGCTTCAGGGAATTAATTTCAAGAAGCACTGCTCTTGACCCACATGTGCATTTCTTTAAGGTTTTGCTTTTATGACTTACCCAACTGCAATTAATACCTGTCACTTATGCATATCTTTATAAATAAACAACTTTTATGTGACTTTGACAAATGGTAGAACTCTTGGTGTGAGAATTATTTCTCCTAACACAGACCGTTTCCTGATTATGCATTAAGATTACTTCTAGGGAGTTATCTGGGACCCCCAGAATTCACAGAATTATCAGGAAATAGATATAGAACTGGAAGTGACCTCAGAGGTCTTCTATTCCAGCCCCTTCATTTTACACTGAAAGAAACTTAAACCCACAAATGTTACATGATTTAATTAGTATCACACAGTGTCAGTATCTTGAATCAGGCATAGGTCTTCTGACTTCAGGCCCACAATTTTATACACTATGACATATTGCCTCTAGTTCATTAATTGTCATGGAACACAAAAGGCCTCTTAGAAGTACAGGATAAAATAACCCAAGAACTATTTCATTAGAGCACCCATGTAAATCAACTCTTTGTCAATGAATTGATAATAGGTGTCACATAGTAGGCATTGCATTGGACTTGGAATCAAAGACATTATTTGAATTGTGCCTTAGCCACATTGACATATGTAACCCTAAGTAAGCCATTTATTATCACTGAACCTCAATGTTCTCATCTGTAAAATGAATGGTTTGGATTCATTGGCCTTGAAATTCTCTGCCAATACTAAATCTCTGATCATGTGAGGTGCCAATAGAGACCAACTAATAGACTTAGTAACTAAAGGACTCAGAGGGTGGCCTGGAAGACAGAAAAGATAAATGCCTTGTCTGAGGCCACAGAGCCATTGTGTAATTATCACAGCATCACAGCTTAAGAGAGCTGAAAAGGAATACAAAAACATTCAAGCTTAATGTCCTATTTGTAGATAAGAAAAAAGGTTCAGAGAGGTTACATGACTTGCCCAGAGTCACACAGCTATTAAGTATCTGTCTTTGTTGCTGCTCCTTCATTCTTCAAGAGAACTAAGGACAACAGGAGCGTGATATCTTGACTTGCAAGTGAATTGAATTTAAGCGAGGAAGGGCTGTGCAAAGTAATTATCCTCAGTTTCTTCTCCAGAGTCATCCTTAACCAGTGGCAAGACATAGGACAGGATGACGATTAATGGCCCAGAATTCAGTGGGACACCCTGAACTTTTTAATCTAAGTCTTTCCCAAGTCTCCTTTTTTCTGAGGCAATACCCATTCAGTAAGAAATGAAGCAAAAGATGGCTTAATTTGACTTCCCAAAAGAATCAATCTGGGTGGGAAAAATGCTCAGAGTTTCAGGACAGAACAGAAACAATTGAGGCAGGATTAGGACCCAGGTCTTTCCCATTCCAATTTCAGGACTATCTAGTATCTGACACTGTCTCTCCACCAGTTTTATCTGAATTAAATAGATAAGGATGATACATCCTTCCTGAGCTTTATCATTGTAATCAAAATATATATATTCTTTGGTTCTAGCCCTTGGCATTACTGTTGAATGTCATGAAATAATTAGATGATACTGTATCAATAACATTTTATTTTTGCTGTTGCACTTAGACATATTGTTATGACAAACCATTTCAGTGTGAAAAAAATATATCACTTATTAAATAAGGTTTTAAAATAAAGTTTCACTCAGTCTGTATAGAGATGTGTGTATGTGTATGAGTGTTTGTGAGTGCACGTATACGAGAACTTCAACATCTACAGAGACAGGAAGCCAAGCACTTCTGTTTAACACACTCTAAGTGTAATTTTTAAATCTGCTGAGAGTGTAAGTTGCAACTATAGATTTATTGTTATGTCTTTGAAAAGTTTTGACTGCTTTCCTAAATCTTTCTTGTCACAAACAAGTTTGATCCAAGATAGACAATTATACAACTGAGAACACTCTGTTAGACGAATTGGTGGGTTCTTCATGCAGAGCATTCTAATAATCAGAATTATAAATCAAAGAAGTGTGGCCCTGCTTCCTGACAGTTCTACTCTACTATAACATAGATCCTTTAATTCAATATAATGAGGTTCACTGTATACTGCATGCCTCTTATAAAAACACTTTTGCTGCTACTTTTTCTTTGACATTTACCTATGCTAATCAGTTACCTAAATAGCAGCCTAAATGAATTTTCCTGCATGGAAGAGTGCTTATCACAGGCTTAGAAAAATACGTGTTGCAAATATGACAGTTTACCAGTAGATTTTATTTTTTTTTTAACATTGTATCCTCCTTTTGGATCTATTCTCTTCCTTTGGAGGGAAAACTAATAATTAAAAAAAAAAACTAACGAAACTAAAATTCATTGCAATGTACCTAGACTATATTATTCTGGGACAATAATTGAATATTTAAATAGAAAAATCAAGGTTTTTATCCATTGCCTGTTTGGATCAGTTATCTCTGTTACAATGCAAAAGAATGCATTTTTGATATATGATGATTTAAGAGTATCTAACCCACCCTAAAAATAATCCCAGTCCAGTATGACAAGAGCCAGAAGGAAAACAGTATGTTGTAAAGTGAGGTAGGTAGAAAATCTAAATTAAATGTGACTTCTTCTTTTATTCATCCCCTTTGTGTTTGGTTTTCTTAGTCATTTTTGATTATATATTAATATCAAATTGATGCACTAAGGAGAGATGTTTAATCTTCTTTTGGCCTGTTGAGAAAGGAAGTAGTATTTTAAACTTGAGATGGTTGAGGAGAAGAGGGCCATAGATAATTTGCAATGCAAACAATTAAAATTTGCTGGGTAAATAGAATTTTTGTCAGGATACTGTTGTTGATGTTTTTTACAGCTGTTCCCTATAAAGACTTACTAACATATAACTGCATGATGCAGAAGTGAAATTCAGTTCTAGAAGGCTATGCTTTTGGCCCTAAGTTCAGTCAAGTTCAACCAAAAGAGAAAAAAATAGTTTGTCAATTAGCTATACTTCTATCATCTAAAGACAAGTTTCAGAAAATTTGCTCAACTTCTAGAATGCTAGCAATCGTTTTACGATTATTTTGTCCACAGCAAGCCATAGACAGATATCAACAAATGTATTATCCACATTGATAAATCATAGAACATTGACCTATTGAATCTTTGATTCTCATTGATCTCAATGATGTGTGAATCTTCTGAAAAATGTCTTCCTTAGAGTAAATTAATAGGGATAGAATAAAGACTAGAGCCGTGATTACATTAGAAGCCAAACACCCAGATGATGAAATTTCCTTTACAATGAAGGTAGAAATGTTTTCTGCAATTTATGTGAGTAGAGTCTTAGCTAGAGGATTGAGAGGCTGTCACTTGCCCAGTGCCACACAGCTAGCATGTGACAGAAGTAGTACTTGAGCCTGAGTCTTACTGGTTTTGAGGTCATCTTTCTACCCATTATGCAATACTGTTTCTTACAAATGTAAAAAAAAAAAACGAAAATGAGAAATTAAAATACTAGTTTATTAAAATTTAAAAATAAGTAAATCCACATTAACAATTTTGAAAACTTGGAAATGTTCTGCTTTTATGTCTTTATTTCATTTGAGATTAATTCATTTTAAACTGTGAGCAGCTTTATGGCATAGTAGAATGCCAGGCTTAGAGTCAGGAAGACCTAATTTCAAATCCGGATACTTCCTAGCTGTGTGACCCTGGGTGAGTCATTTAGTGTTCTCACTTTCTTCAACTATAAAATGAGCTAGAGAAAGAAGTGACAAATCACTCCAGAATCTTTCCCAAGAAAATTCCAAATATTGTCATGAAGAGTTGGACATGATTGGAATGACAGAACAACAACAACAGCAACATATTTTAAACTTGTACATCTGATACAATTAACAACTAATTTTTTTTCTCCTTCCAAATACATATGCTGTCATATTGGTTTTTTTTTCTTTTTGGTATACACATGCAGTGTGTGTGTGTGTGTGTGTGTGTGTGTGTGTGTGTGTAATTATCTGTATATTTAAACAGGTGGCACAGATCGATAGAATGCTGAACCTTTTGTCAGGAAGAACTTAATCCAAATCTCAGACACTTACCATCTGTGTGATGCTGGACAAGTCGCTTAACCTTTGTTTGAGTTTCCTTAAGCTGCTGTAATGTGTAAATGGGGATTATATTAGCACCTATCTCTCAGAGTTGTTGTGAGCACCAAATGAGATAATAATTGTAAGGAACTTCTCACAGTTCCTGGCACTTCATGAATTCCATGTGTATATTTATTATTATTATTATTATTATTATTATTATT
>JAQQSU010016184.1:0-10998 GCA_028627135.1 Pseudochirops cupreus
ATACAGGATGTATTTTCATTGTTACAAATTGAACATAACCCAGAGGTTGAGAACCGCTGTGCTAGATCCTGTGTTATCCTGATTGTGTTTCCACAGTATCCAAATTGTTTCTTCTTGGCAGCTTGTAATATTTTCTCCTTGATCTGGGGACTCCAGAACCTGGCTATAAGTGTAATCTACTTATGTACTTAAATACAGAACAAAACAAATTATGAAAGAGAACTAAAATATTTATAGGTTCTAGGAAAGCAAACAGTATATAAAATCAAACTGACTAAAAATATGTTACCACAAAGTTCTTCATACAGCTCCCTTTGATCCGTTCTGGGTAACAGAAGATACAAAAGGTAGCATACAAAACTCAAGTATTACTATCACAATATCTCATGAGTAGGTTAAAACCTGGTCACATACCTAGTAAGTGCCAGAGATGGGATTTGAACCTACACCTTTCCTAATTAAATCTATTACTCTTTCCTTTATACCACAGTGCTTCTCTGAGGCAAATGAAGTTATAGCCAGAATAGGGAGACTAATTTGGTAAATGGCTTGAAATCAAAGCCACATAAGAAAAAAATAATAGGAAAGAAATAAACGGAATACAAAAAGATGACTAGAGGGGAGGACATGGCAGCTATTTTCAAATATATTAAGGGCAATTACATGGAAGTGGGATTAGACTTAATTTGTAGCTTTAGAGGACAGAAAGGCAGAACTGGAATAAATGGAAGCATATTTTGATCCATGAAAAGAAACAATTTTCAAATAATCACCTAGATACAAAGGGATATTGTGGAGAAAATTCCAGCACTGGGTGAAAAGTCAGACTAGATGACAATGATCTAGAAATTAGAATTTTTTTCTAATTCTAATATTCTATAATTCTACTGAACCTACTATGAATCTCAAAACCTTTTCCCACAATAATTTATTAATTTTTGTTTATTTTTAGTTTACATCATTCATTTCCATGAGATTTTGAGTTACAAATTTTTCCCCGTCTTTCCCCTACCCCCCACCCCAAAACAGCGATCCCACTGTATACCCCCTCCCCCAATCTGCTCTCTCCTATATCCCCCCTCATCACCCTCTGACTTTCCGGTAGGACAAGATGGATCTCCCTACCCCAGTGCCTGTGTATCTTATTCCCCAGTTGCATGTAAATAATAATAATAGTAATTCATAATGATAAATAAAAATGAAATAAGGCTATTCAAATAAATGAAAGAAAACAAATTTTAGTAAAAAGTTAAAAGCACTGGTTATGCCACAATAATAAAAGCAATCTAAATCTTACAAATGAAAACCAACACCCCCCAAAACGAACAGAAGACAAGTTTCTGACAAACTCTTACTTTTCCAAAGGATCACTTATTCTTTTTATGTTTCTATGGAATCGTAAAGCTTGAATATCCTGTGTCTCTATTTTAGGGGGTAGAAGGCCTTGAAGTCCAAGCATTTGTCGTTCTCTCAATGTAAATGCCATTCCCTAAAGGAGAAAAGGACAAAGTATTCTTTATTAAAAAAATTAACCCATATTCATAAGCAAATTTCAGAATTATTAATGATTTGTCTTTGAATTATTCATGTCTATTTCTTGGCTTTTAAAAAATCTCAGCAAACATTTCACCTTCTACAGTTAGCCTTTCCTGTTCTCTTCAATTCTAGTTCCTTGTTATCCTGTATGCAGCTTGTTTGCATATGGCTTTTGCATGAGGACTCCTCCACTGGGCTGCAAGCTCCTCAAGGACAAGGACTGACTTTTGCCTTTCTTTGAACCCTCAGCACTTAGCACAGTGCCTCTCACATACCAGACTCTTCATAAACTTTTATTGACTTACCCTTTGCTTCTCTTTTCCTTCATTATCAGTACCTTATAAGTGAGGAGGTAAAACTCAAACACAGTCAATTTTACTAGCACTGATTAGCTATGGTAAAGGCTAGATGGCTAAAACTAAGTTTTAGGAATATTTATGGATTTCACTTATTAATGCCTTTTCCTATGAGTATTATTACCATAGATAAGAGGTGGGATTGGGTACTTTCACCATATATTTACCACAAGGATTCAAGTACTATATCAAATATTATGTCTGTGACCTAATCTAATTGATTATTAAGGATAATTTTTCATAACTGTCATAGATATCTTACAATGATTAATACAAAATCTTGGTTTTGGTAGATTACTAGCAAAAATGTCTACCTATTGCTAATTAGTAAAGTTAGTAAATTTCATTAAAACTTGATAAGCAGCTAATTTCTTTCTAGAAAATACAAGCAGAAAGTAAGTCCTACTAGTCTATCAAGAGATGCTCTATAACTAAAATAATCCTCTTTATCTTTTGAGCTTTTTCAAAGGTTGGGAAAATTTCATGACTTTAAACATAGTGACTTTAACCTTGTCCTCCCCTCCTTGTCAAAAAGCTTTTTTAAACCTCCCTTTTCTCATTTACCCCCAAACTGGCTTGAGAGATGGCCACTTGTCAAGGATGCTGCAGAAGGGCCTGCTTTGCAGGTATAGGTTAGATTCAATGACTACTGAGGTCCCGTCCAACTCTGAGAATCTATGAAGCTAGTAATAAAAAAATAAATTAGGTTTTCATGTCAGGATAAAGTGAGGAGGGCTGTCTCCAGATAACTGGCATATCTCTTAATTAGAAACTCACATATTTTTAAATATATTACAGGACAAAATAACTAGCAAGAATTATTTTGTCTTTATCTCCTACTTAAGCCAAGATAAAGTGCCAATTTACAATGAGTTTTTCAATTCTCTTTGAAAATATCTGAATGTCAATTTCCTAATATAAGAATTTCACTGATGGATATTATTTGCAATATATGAGAGCAGATTAGACTTACATTATACTTTACTATGAAATGTGATTTAAAATTCTAGTACTAAGGGAGACTAGGTGGCACAGTGAATAGAGCACCAGCCCTGAAGTCAGGAGGACCTGAGTTCAAATCCAACCTCACGGCTCACTTATTAGCCGTGTGACTTTGGGCAAGTCGCTTAACCCCAATTGCCCTCCAAAAGGCAAAAAAAATAAATAAATAAAATAAAATAAAATTCTAGTACTAAAAATCAATCAATCAATTAATTAATTAATATTAAATTTGGCAGAATGCCTACCCTTGCAGTTTTAAAGCTTCCACGAGTCCTACAGGTAACACCATATATCAGGGTATAATATGAGCTTTGCTGATGGCAAAAAAAAATATGCCAGTTAGGAATAGGGTTCTTTCCAATTTCAAAGTAATTGCTTTTAGAATAGAAAGAAGAGTTAATAAGAGAAGCTCCTCTATTTAGAGCCACCCTCTTCTATTCACTGAGAAAAAATTCTGCTTTAACTGCCTAATTACCTGCTGTAATATCTCCCTTGGGCTTTGATTCAAGTTGGAAATGGACAAACAAAAGCAACACATCATTAAGTGCATTTCCCTCACTGACCTCTAAGAGAAGTTCTAAAAGTAATGTTACAGGTGGGGTTACCTACACAAGCTCTAGCTACTTTGCAATTAAGTATTTCAATGATGACTCAGAATCCAGAAAGCTATAAGAAGCTGGATCTTCTAATTAAAGAGTTATACTTCCTTCCAGAGTGCTATTATGTACTTTAGATGAAGTCTTCCTAGAGAAGGGTATTAACTATCTAGCTATAAATGATCTGTCCCTCAGTCCAAAGCAACGTAGATTCAAAATACCTTACTTCTATAGAAAACAACCCGTGCCAGAAAACTCTATCATTAAAAATGCTGTTAGAATCCCAAAGGACTCAAGAAAGAAGTGATTTGTCTAAATACAGACTGAATCATACTATTATTTTCTTTCTTTCTTTCTGGCTGAGTCTTTTTGCACAAAATGACTAATAATGATAGTGTTTTACATGACTGCACATATATAACCTTTATCAGCTTGCTTACTATTTCAAAGAAGGTGGGGAGAGGAGGGAAGGAGGGATAAAATTTAAAACTCAAAACAATTTTTAAAAACTCACAAATGTTAAAAATTGTTTTTACATGTAATTTGGGAAAAATAAAATATTATTTAAAAAATGCCGTCAGGGTCATCTCCAAAGCAAATTCCACAGAATAATAAAACTTTCAAAACTAAAAAAGCTCATTTGATGATATTTATTTGAAAACTTAATTACATCATTTATTTGATGGTAGTAAAATATTGTGTTAAATTAACACATAATAGAGAAAATGAATAGTAATATTAATGTTACTAACTTTGTTTGTTCTTGGATTCAACATTAACGGCTTGCCTTTTTCTTTGGTGTGTACACATCGACATGTCAATGTACAAGGAGAGGCAACTACTCTTAATCTGGAGAACATCTTTTCTTTCACCTGGAAAAAACAATGAAAAAAAATCAGGATGAAAACATATTGTAGGGTCAAATATGCATCAAACTAAGTTTTAGTTTCAAATGCATATTTAGAAAGCTTTGTTTAATGCATATACAAAATTCATTTTTCAATTTCTAGCATATGGCTTTGTGATCTGAAAAAGGAGGTCAAAGAGCAATCTAAGAAAAGAGTAGAAGACAAAACAGGAGAACAAGAAGATGAGAGAAGGGAAGAGCAGAAGATGAAATAATATGATAATTTATATTTTTTTTGCCATCATCAAAGCTTATCTTATACCCTGATATATGGTGTTACCTGTAGGACTCGTGGAAGCTTTAAAACTGCTAGGGCAGGCATTCTGCCAAATTTGTTTTCATGGGAATTATTACTACAATTATCTAAATAGAGACAAGTATCATCAGAAGGAGGGGAGAGGAGAGGTTCAAATCCACTGCCAGTTCCACAGATCACTTAAATAGTAGTGGTAAAAGACAGAGAGAAGGGGACAAGTAGTATTATCTAGAGATGGGGAGGGAATTATGAAAGGGTTGAAATAAATAACCAGGTGGGGAACTTAACTTAGGATAACCTAAGAATGGGTCAGAGAAGTATGTAACTTGAGAAAACCTAAAGTTTCACACATTCATACAGACAAAGTAAACTTATCTAGAACTTTGCAAGGCAAGCAATATGGTGCTTGTGGGTAGAGAACTGGCCTACAAACCAGGAAGACCTGGATTCAAAGTTCTGCCTCTGACACACACTGGCAATATAATATTTAGAAATCTCTACTCAACTCATTAAAAACAGAACTCCTATCTTTTCCCCAAAACTCTCCTTTCTTCCAAACTTACCAAATTAATCTTGAAGCCTCAACCATTCTTCTTAGTCACCTAGGCCCCACAACTTCAGTATCTATCATCCTCAATTCCTCACTCAGACTCCATATATAAAATCTACTGCCAAATCTTGTCAGCTTTATCTTCACAACATTTTTTGGGAGATCCTCATTTCAATGAAATCACAGGTCTAGTACCTATCCTTTAAAGGGATTTAATTTCAGGGGCAAAGTTTTATTTATAAAAAACAATGTAGCACACACTACAGTATAGTATGTGTAGTATAATTTTAATTCTAGTAAGGAACTTAAAGATCTCTATACTACATACATTTCATTATTTGGCCAAATTATATTAACTTATCAGTGTAAAGATTCTTGATTTTATTATGTTCATTCTTAATTGTCTCCTTTATAGATTAGTGTAGCTAGCTAATTCTGGATATATTTTTAGGGCAAGATTTTGATTTCAGGCTGGCTAATCCATCCCTATTCATAGGATACTTCTGGTAAACTGCCTTTACTGTAAGCTCAAAATACAGATTTAATTTCAATTGTTAGCTCAAGCCAAACAAAATTAGAAAGGTAAATTGGTAATACATTTCAAATTCAAACACAATTTTTTGATTATCCACTTTTATGGTATGAGGTATGATAGCCTAGTGGAGGTGATGGAATTCTAGCTGAGCTATTTGAAATTCTAAAAGATGAAGCTGTTAAAATGTTGCACTCAATATGCCAGCATATTTGGAAAACTCAGCAGTGGTCACTAGATTGGAAAAGATCAATTTACATCCCAATCCTAAGGATGGGCAATACCAAAGAATGTTCAAATTACTGAATGACTGCATTAAGTTTACACATCAGCAAGGTTATGCTTAAAACTCTTTAAGCAAGTCTTATAGTGGAGGAAAATGAGACAGACTACATGATGAAAATACTAATACTGAAATCTTAAATTTGTCTCAAATAAGAATTTTGATTTTTACATAATATAGTTAAAAACTGAACCTCTAGCAACAGTAACAATGTAGAACACTGCAAGAATGCTACATCCTTCCATAAAGTGTTTCATAGTTTTTGTCACAGTTTTACCTGGATACTATGTGATCACATAAATATTAAATGATGCCAATTTTAAAACCAGAATTTTGTTTGACCATGGAATTATTTATGCTAATATCTTTTTAAAAAAAATCTCATCAGTCTGATAATAGCAAAATTAAAGACCTTTCACATATACTGCCTCACAATACTACTCACAATAATCCTGTAAAGAAGGTAAGTCATATGTGAGGATCAAAAGAGATAATATAGATAATGTAACTTGGCACAATTTACATCAACTTTACAGATAAGAAATACCTTTTGACCCAGCAATACCACTTCGAGGGCTGTATACCAAAGAGATCATAAAAATGGGAAAAGGCCCCATGTGTACAAAAATATAGCAGCTCTTTTTGTGATGGCCAAGAACTGGAAATTGAGGGGATGCCCATCAACTGGGGAATGACTGAACAAGTGGTGGTATATGAATGTAATGGAATACTACTGTGCTATAAGAAATGATGAGCAAGTAGACTTCAGAAAAACCTGGAAAGACTTATATGAATTAATGCTGAGTGAAGTGAGCAGAACCAGGAGAACACTTTACCCAGTAATAACCATGTTGTGTGATGACTGACATTGATAGACTTAGCTCTTCTCAGCAGTGCAAAGTCCTAAAATAACTCCAAAAGGCTCATGACGGAAAATGCAATCCACAATCAGAGAAAGAACTATGGAGTCTGAATGCAGATCGAAGTATACTATTTGTTCTCTTTTTTGTTTTTTCTTTCTCGTGGTTTCTCCCATTCATTTTAATTCTTCCATATAACATAACTAATGTGAAAATATGTTTAATAAAAATATATATGCCTATATCAGACTGCACGCTGTCTTGGGGCTGTGTGGAGAAAATTTAAAACTTATGGAAGTGAATGTTGAAAACTAAAAATAAATTAATTTATTTTTACAAATGGTGCTGGGAGGGGAAGGAAGAAGTGAACACGACTGACTTGGGTACTTCCTTAAAATAGGGATTCTGAGAAGAACTGACTTAATAAAAGAAAAGGGCTGCAGGGAAAGAGAGGTTAAATAATTCACCAAAAAGCTAAAATTCAGGTCCTTCCAATCTCTAGTTTGGATATTCATATTTATTTATGTATATATTTAGTTTTTTGGATGTTAAACTTCAAGCCAGCTTTTACACTCCCCTTTCAGTCTCATCAAGATGCTTCTTGATCTTTCTTTACTTTCTGCCATCAGAGTAGTATCATCTGCATATCGGAGATTGTTGATATTTCTCTCAGCAACCTTAATTCTGACTTTTGATTCATCCCGCTGTACTCTGCATATACGTTAAATAAATGAAGTGACAATATACAGCCTTGTTATACTCCTTTTCCCATCTTAAACCAATCAGTCATTCTATGTTTGGTTCTAACTTGCTATTTGACTTGTATACACATTCCTCAGGAGACAAGATAATCTGATACTTCAATCTCTTTGAGGACTTGCCTCATTTTGTTGTGATCCATACAGTCAAAGACTTTAATGTAGTGTAGTCAATGAAACAGAAGTAGATATTTTTCTGGAACTCCCTTCCTTTCTCCATAATCCAGTGAATGTTGGCATTTTGGTCTTTAATTACTCTGCCTCTTTGAAAATCAGACTACTCTTCTGGTAATTCTAAGTTCAAATATTGCTAAAGCCTTGCTTATAGAATTTTAAGCATAATCTTGCTAATGTGTGAACTGAATGCAATCCTTCAGTAGTTCAGTAATTTGAACTTTCTTTGATGTTGCCCTTCTTTAGTATTGGGATGTAAATCGATCTTTTCCAATCTAGTGGCCACTGCTGAGTTCTCCAAGTAGAGTTTTAAAATCTCTTAAAATTTTAAATGGCTCAGCTGAAATTCTACCAACTCCACTAGCCTAACTGTTAGCAATCCATCCTAAGGTGCATTTGACTTCATTCTCCAGGAATGTATGGCTCTTTATCAGTAACCTACCACACCACCAGGGTTATCAGTGGTGTTAAAATCATCTCCATATTCTTGTCACCTCTTTTTAATCTCTTCTACTTCTGTTAAACTCCTACCATTCTTGTTTTTTTATCATGCTCATTTTTGCATGAAATATGCCCTTAATATCTCCAATTTTTTTTTGAAGAGCTCTGTCTTTCCTATTCTATTGCTATGTCACTGGAAGATGAGCCTCTCAGATCCGAATATGTCTGACACATTACTGGGGAAGAGTGGAGGACAACTACAAGTAGCTCCAGAAAGAGAGCAGTGGTTGGGCCAAAGCCAAATGGAAGCTCAACTGTGGATGGATCTGGTGATGAAAGGAAAGTTTGATGCTATAAAGATTAATATTGCATAGTAACAACCTGGATATGGTTAAACAGAAGACAAAAAGATTAAACATCAACATCTTGGGTGTCTGTGAACTGAAATGGATGGGAACTGATGAATTTAATTCAGATGATCTTTACATAAACTATTTACCTTAGAAGAAATGGAGTAGCCCTCAGACTCAATAAAAGGATGAAAATAGTGGTACTGGGGTATATTCTCAAAAATGACAGAATGATACAGTATGATATCTGTTCGAATTCAAGGGAAACCATTCAACATCACAATAATACAAGCAATCTGATATAGATTATACATGTACAATCATAGTAAACATATTTACACACTATTCATGCCTTAAAAGAAGAATAAGAAGAAAAGGGGAAGACCATGAGAAAGAAAAAAAAGAGAGAAAAGTGTGCTTCAATCTGCATTCAGACTCCATAGTTGATATCCTGGATGTAGATACATTTTCCATCATGAGTCTTTGGTAACTGTCTTAAATCATTGTATTGCTGAGAAGAGCCAAGTCTATCAAAGTCGATCATCGCACAATGTTGCTGTTATTGTTACAGCACTCTCCTGGTTCTGCCTCACTTCACTCAGCATCAGTTAATATAAGTCTTTCCAGGTTTTTCTGAAATCTACCTGTTCATTATTTCTTATAGCATAATAGTATTCCACTACCAAAGAGATTTTTTTCTATCCTTTTTAAAATATATATTTATTTACTTTTAGTTAACAAGCTTTTGAGTTCCAAGTTTTCTCCCCCTCCCTCTCTTCCCCCCTCCGCCCCATGGCAGCATGTAATCTGATATAAGTTCTACAAATACCTTCATATTAAACATTAGTCAAGTTGTAAAGAAGGATTATAACCAATGGAATGAACGATGAGAAAGAAGAGACAAAATAAAAGAAAAAAGACAGCGAGGGCAAGAAGTTTGTTTCAATCTTTATTCAGACTCTGGAAAATTCTTTCTCTGGATGTGGATAGCACTTTCCATCATGAAAAAGAGATTTTTTAAAAAGGTAAAAGAACCTATTTGTGCAAAAATATTTATAGCAGCTCTTTTTGTGATGGCTAAGAATTGGAAATTGAAGGGATGCCCATCAATTGAGGAATGGCTAAACAAGCTGAGGTATATGATGGTGACGGAGTATTACTGTGCTATAAGAAATAATAAACAGGATGATTTCAGAAAAACCTGGAAAGACTTACATGAACTGACACAAAGTGAAATGAGCAGAACCAGGAGAATTCTGACATAGTTAACAGCAATACAGTGAAGAACTGTGAATGACTTAGCTATTCTCAGTTCAGATAATTGCAAAGCACTCATGATGAAACATGCTATCCACCTCCAGAGAAAGTAAATGTTAATTGTCTGAATATGGACCGAAGCACACTATTTTTCTTCCTTTCTTTCTTTGTGTACAAAATGACTAATATGGAAATGTTTTATATGACTGCACATGTCATATTGGATTGCTTGCCATGTGGGGGAGGGGCAAGAGGGAAAAACAGAATATGTAACTCAAAACTTAAAAAAACATAAAAAATTGTTTTAACATGTAATCGGGGAAAAATAAAATATTATTAAAAAAACAAAAGATGATATAGGTTACCTAGATCTCTCAATAAGCTTTCTATAGACTTCTCATTCACTTTGTTCCTTCTTGACCTTTTATGAAGCAATATGGCTCATAATCTTCCACTTTAAGATTGTATAAAAGTGTTTTCATACATGAAACTGGCATTGTCTTTGGCTCTCATCTCTTTCTGATCTCTGATAAACTGCTGGTTGTAACAAGTGATTTTCTTTTTTTTTTTTTGTTTAATTAACTTTTGTTTATTTTTAGTTTATATCATTGATTTCCACAAGATTTTGAGTTACGAATTTTCTCCCTGTCTTTCCCCTATCCACCCTGCTAAAACAGCGATCCCACTGTATACTCCCTCCCCCAATCTGCTCTCTCCTACATCCTCCCCCATTACCCCTTTGACTTTCTGTTAGAGCAAGATGGATCTCCCTATCCCAGTGCCTGTATATCTCATTTCCCAGTTGCATGTAAATAATAATAATAATAATATATGTATGTATATTTAACATGTGAGTTTAGAACTTTAAATTCTAGATTTTTTTCCTTCCTCCCTTGTCATCCACCCCCACTGGAAAGACAAGCAATTCAATACAGGCCATACATGTGTAGTTACACAGAACATCTCCACAATGGACATATTGTGAAACACTGATGATATTTCCCTTCTTTCTACCCCGCCCTCCCCTTGTTCTATTCTCTACTTTGTCCCTGTCCCTTTACAAAAGTGTGTGCTTCTAACAACCCTCCCCCCCCAACCTACCCTCTCTTCCATCATCCCCCCTCTCATCCCCTTCCCCCC
>JAQQSU010016185.1:0-10998 GCA_028627135.1 Pseudochirops cupreus
TCTGGCCTGAGAACAGTCGCTCAGTCCCCCTGCTGCCTGCAGGCCGCGGGCGGGAAGCTGCAACGCCGAGGTGGGTGCAAAACCTCTGCCTTTCACTTTTCTGCTCTGGAGGCCTTCCAGCCCGACTGCTTATCTCCCCCTTTCACAATTCCCATTCACAGCTGCCGCTAATCCGTTCACCTGAAGCTCCTCAGCTCCTCGCTCCTCCCATCCAGCCGCCCCCAGGGCACAGCCGAGGCTTCAGGCCAGGCTGGTTTCAGCTTGCAGTGCTGATATGGTTCCTCGTAGCTGAGCTGACTTTAGTGGGAAGTATCTTTGTGTGCATTTTGGAGTTCTAGGATTGGTTTAGAGTCCTATTTTATGGGTATTTTGGGGTGGCTATGTGAGAGCTGCAATATGTTGCTGCTGCTACGCCGCCATCTTGGCTCCTATCAATGAGCATTTATTAAGTCCCTATTTTGTGCTAGGTGCCTTGTTAAGTGTTTGGGATTCAAGGAAAGGCCAATAGGAGCCCTTGCCTTCAAGGAGCTCATGGTCTAATGAGGGAGACAACATGGAAACAACTGCAGACAATCCTCAACTTTCTTGGGTCTAACATTCCTAGAAAACCATGGGAAAGTTTTAAAAATCTAACATTAATACATTGAACCTGTGAGAAATAGGGACTTAGGTTCCTGGAACCACCAAAAACTGTAATCTTTTGCTAAAGATTGCTAAAAATACACTTTTCTGCATACAATTCTTTATAACAAAATATTAATTCTGATAATATGCACTTTTCCTAACACAGTAACCATAAAATAACCTATAAAATAGTATACAAAATGAAATTAGTAACATGCAAAACTTTTGTCCCTAGAATTCAACAACCTTTTGTGCTAATATCTCAATTTTTAAATATTCCAGAAAACCATTGATTTCAGACAATATTCACTTTTCATAACACATGAAATCTATAGTACTATAAATAGCACTAAATTTCACCTGATATTGTTCAGTCACATTCAACCTTTGTGACCTCATGTGGGGTTTTCTTGGCAATGATACTGGAGTGGTTTCCTATTCCTTCTCCAACTCATCTTACAGATGAAGAAACTGAGGCAGAGTTAAGTGATTTGCCCAGGGTCACAAAGCTAGTAAGTATCTGAGACTGGATTTGAACTCAGAAAGATGGATCTTCCTGACTCCAAGCCTGGTGCTCTATCTACTGCACCACCTAGCTACTTTCACCATAAATACTCTACAGCAAACAAAATTCTTAAAAGTAAAACATTTTTTAACCTGAATCTTATCTTTCCCTGTGTCAGATGGAAGTGTTAGGGCATTGTACTATATACTATACTGCTATAAGCCTCTACGCCTTGGCCACTCTCTGAAAACCAAGGAAGAGGTTGCTAGGACTTTAGTCACTAGGAATAGACTGAGACTGGTGAAGTGTAGACATTACCTCCAAGATTCTATCCTTCACAGCCATCATGAAGGACCCACTGGCTTGAAAAAATGTCAGCTATATCTGTTTCATGCTCTATTTGAGATTCTTGAGGGTCTCAGAGTATGGAAGCAGTTGTATGTGCGCAGTTGCCAACAGGAAAGTAAAAATGTGGTTACTTAAAAAAAATCACAGGAATGACTGAAGTCAGGAAAGTTAAACCTAGGCTTGACTGTATGTACAAACAAGTTACATACAGGATAATCGGGAAAAATCAAGAGAAGGAAGGCACTAACATTGAGGGTGATAAGGAAAGGCTTCTTGTCAAACATGGGATTTTAGCAGAGACTTGAAGGAAGCCAGGAGGCAGAGATGAGGAGAAAGAGAATTCCAGGCATGAAGAACAGCCAGTGAAAATGCCTAGAGTCAGGAGATGGGGTGTCATTCGCAAGCAACAGCAAGGAGACCAGTATCATTGGATCAATGAGTCTGTAGAGGGGAGACTGGGAAGGTAGAAAGGGGCCAAGTTGTGAAAAGCTTTAAATTCCAAATAGAGGATTTTATATTTCATCTTTGAAGCTTCGGGGATAGGAAGTTTATTATTTTGAATAAGGGTGTGACATAGTCAGCCCTGTGCTGTAGGGAAATCAAATTGACAGCTGAGTGGAGGATGTACTGGATTGCAAAGGGAAACTATCCAGCAGGCTCTTGCAACAGTTCTTGTGTGAGATGATGGGAGCCTGTACCAGGTGGTATCAGTGTCAAGAGAAGAGAAAGGGAGTTTAAAGGTAGAAGTGACAGGCTTTGCCGACAGATTGGTTACAGGGGGTAAGAGTGAGAAGCCTAGGATGACATCTGGGTTGTGAGGCTGGGTGACTGAAAGGATGGTGGTGCCCTCAACAATAATAGAAAAGTTAGGAAGGAGGAGGGGGAGGTCTTAGGGGAAGGAGGGATGAGTTCAGTTTTAGAAGATTTCTATTGGAATTCAGTTTCAGATGTCTTTTAAACAGTGGGAGATGCAAGCCTAGAGGTCAGGAGAGAGGTCAGGGCTGGATAATTAGATCTTTAATTTTTGTATTTGTATATTCTCAAAATATGTTCTTCTTATAAGCTTATTTTAAGGTATTATTGCAAAGTAAATTTCTTTTACAAAATAAATTTGGAAAATATATATCAGGAAACACAAAGATAAAACATGCATGAATATTCAAGAGTTGACTTTGTTGATTAACCTTGTTATATAGTCATCATCTTCAGGTATCATTGCATTGTTTTTAAATTGAAAGAGCCACCCATGAAATTCCCTCATCACATCAGGAGGCTTTTTTGGTTTGGGTTTTTTGTTTTGTTGTGTTTTATTTATTCTTTTCTATTCAGCATCTTCTTCCCTGCGTGCTGGATCAACTTTTCTTATGAGAGGAAGAGCTGAGTTTAACTCCCACCAAGCCCTGTCATTTGGGACAAAGAGTAATTTGGACTCTAAGAAGGGGAATAATATTGAGAAATACTTTAATGCTGCACTCAGGGCAGCAGGGTGAAGAGAGATTGTCTTAGGGCATCCAAGAGATATTTCTTTCCACTTCATCACCAGTAGGTTTCCTTGTGTCACACTTAAGACCTCATATCACACTTGTCTCCACCCTGATTTCACTTACATTCTAGAAGGTGCCCAAATGTCCTAGACTGTTTCACTTGGTATCAAATGCTGTTGCTATATGTATGTTTGTGTGTGTGTGTGTGTGTGTGTGTGTGTATGTACACACACATACCTACATACATATATAAGCATATTCCTTGAGGCTTTTATTATATTGCAACATTCCTTTGACTTTTTAATCAAATTCATGGATAAAAATTATAATTGCATGGTTTTGAGGAAGCACTTTGCAAACCTCAAAGCACTATAAAAATTTAAGTTATCATTGTTATATCCTCCATTACCGAAATCCTACCTCTTCTGATGCTTCGTCATAGCATAGAGATAACCTTGGGCTCTTAAATGCCATGTCAGTAATATAGGGTCCCATCAAGCTGGAAAGGCTTCTACTGTGGGTGCAACAGGAGACTATTTATTGTCTATTATTCAAGGACCAGCCTAGCTAAATTCAGAGGCTTATCAGGTTTGCTACCCCAACTAATGAAGACCATCTACTACGGTCTAGTGTAAAGGTTACCCTTTGTGTTGATTAACTACTCTGATGACATCACAGATCTTTGAAGTTATATGTGTGTGTCTATATGTGCATATAAGCACACACATGCATACATACACACCTATACATATATATGTACCTGAAGTTTAGATTATATTACAATATGCTTTTATCTTTGTTCAGATCACATTAATAAGAGATTATAGCATTCCTAAAAATAGCAACCTTTCTTAAGCCCAGTTGGACTGATCTTGATAAGACTTTGATATGACAAAATAACCTCTTGGATTTGGGGGCAGGGGAAGGTCTAGTGTCTCTTGAAGTGGTAGCCTCTACTCTAGACGTGCTTCCTCCATCTTCAGGGTATGCCTAATTTTCTTGTCTTTTTCTGGAAACATCAACGCCTCATACTTAAACAGTACGAACTTTCCCTAGGCCAATACCTGGCATCTCTCTGCTTATGTCATCAGAGGTAGGAGGCCAATCAGATGAGCTCAGATATTTATAGCCTTTACTGTCAAGTTGCCCTAATGGAAAGTTGCTTTTGTGTGATTCTGTGTAGTTGGAGGAAACAGGGCCTCAGCTATCTCCCACACTGACTACAAGTGAAAGAACAGAAGTATTTGATGAAACTAGTTCAAAGAGCATTTTTGTCCATTATTTCCTCTCCCCCCCCTCTATTTCCTCCTCTTGCTCTGGTAGAATGTCACACCTGAGGTCTGCCACCGTGCCTATATCCTTTTCTTGTCCCCTCTGCCCTCCATATTCCCCTCCCTGAGGTATCTCATTTTAGACCTCTGCCCTTCTCTTGAAGGAGCTAAGATGACTATAATAAAGGCCTCATGCTACACATCACTGGCTTACTTCCTAATTCCTTTTTTGTAAGACTTCTTCTAAGTCTCTGGGGTCATGAAGGCTTCTTTACTCCAAACCAAGCAGAGAGGGAGAACTCTGAGCCAGATCCTAGGCCTTCAGTGTTGCCTGTGTTACAAACATGCTCAGTCTAGGAATAAACGATATTCATTGGAAAGCCAGGAAGGTTTTCATTACATTTATTCCTTCTGAATAAATGGGTAGCTCCCTTAACAGAGTACGCCGACTCAGACAAATGTGAGCCCTTTTATACTGCTTCCATTACACTGCCTTGTTCTCCTTTGGTTAGGTGCAACCTCCCGAACTGCCCACATCATGCTTCCCTCCCATAGCTTGGGAAGCATGCATACAAGCCTCTAGCCCCCTACCTGATCAGAAGCCTGGCCCTGCTAGATCACAGTTCTGATTAGAATCAGTCACCTCTGACCCACATTCTGCTATCGAAAGACAGGAGCACTTCTAATTATATGGAAACAAAATTCCTTCCATCGTTTCCCACAGCTGCTTCTAAGGAACAAGTCAGTTTTGTGTCCTGTTTTAACTGGGATCTAGTGTTCAGGCCAAGACTGAGTTGGAGACAGTTGATATTCAAGTATTTAGAAAGCAAAATGAACATTACTGCAAAAGATTCTTAGCAGGAAAGCTTCTAACATTCCTCTGTTGGTTTTATGGAGGTCATCTCAGGATGAGGTGGAAAATACTCATTAATAATGGAACAATTAAAATCAAGAGAGAAAAGACATAGTTGCTTTTACTAGTTCTATATATACAACTTTAGGACCAACAATTCATCCTTGGGGCTGTAGAGAGATAGAGATGATTCCTTTCATTTCCATGATTATCAAGGTCTCTGTGTACTTTTTCCAATACCCTCGAGTTATTTTTTTCTAGATCCAGTGCTTCAAATGGGCTTTTTAACGACAGTAAGAGAGTCTTTTATATTTAATGATCCTCTGAAGTTTCTCTCCAGAAGCTGCACTTGGGAATCTTCTCCTGAAATGATGTAACCTAGAGTTATTCTCTGTACCCATGTATCACCCCAAAATTGGGTTTCTGGTTTTAGAGTCCAATGGGAAGGGAGAATTCCTATACCTTATTTTCTGAGACTTCATTTCTCAATGTATTCTGCCTTCCAGAGCTCAAAGAAGACTTACAAGTGTGTATATACACACACATACATATATACATACATATATCACAGCCCAATTTATACATCCCAACATCAACATACACCAATTAGCTCTAAAAGTTATACATGAAAAAGCATGTATATCCCTGCCCCTCAAAGCGCTTGCATTGTAATAGAGAAAGATAACACCTATGACCAGGGTGTTTGATAGGTCCATGCAGCTCCAGAGTGACTCATAGCAAGAAGATGGCCTGGTCAGATGGCATGCTCTAATCTGGGGCTGGCTTGCACTAATCAGGACAGCATGAGTTCCAAAGCTTGAGTAGCTTAGCTCCTCTAGGACCTCACCTTTGGAGGTTGCAACAAATGACAAGACAGGTGGCAAGATAGTCAATGATATGATCTGGGAATGGCCAGTGAGACTATAACCTAAACTCACTGTATCTCATAATCTAGAGTCTTCAAGTTTGTTAACTAACGTTACTTACTATTGTCTAGACTCAAAATGAGAATGGAAAAAGCTGCATAGCCCATCAGTGATCTCTGTCAGTTAAAGTTCCTTATCTAGAACCTTGATCTTGGTCTTATAATATTTCTGTAATTGATTAATCAAACTCACTCTCAGAGAGGACCAAGTTTACATACTACCCATTAGGTATCATCAATACTGAGAAGCAGAATAATGTAGTGGGGAGAATACTGAACTTGGAATAAGAAGAGGACCTGAGTTTTGTAGCTGTCTAATGCATTTATCATATAAATATGATATGTTATGGCTACCTATATTGCTACTAGAATGCAGGCTCCTTGAAAGCAGGGACAAAGCTTGCGCTAAAGTCATAACTGACAAGAGGACTTATCTGACTGAGTTAAGACACCCTAAAACCAAAGACATAAAAGTGTTTAACAATTCTAAAACCAATCTCATTTTTTTTTTTGCTAGCCTGGCAGACTTAGTTTAATATCCTCTGATTCGATGGTGCCACAGGAAAAAGCAATGATCATTTACATTCATTTAATACTTTGAGGTTTAAAAAAAAGTCCCATCTACTTAACACCACTATAAAGTAGGTCATGCAAAGCATTATTCCCATTTCATAGTTGAGAAAACTGATACGCTGAGTGTTTAAGTGACTTGATCACCCTCAAGGATCATACATTTGAATGCTACTAAACTAACAAGTCAAAAGGTAGAATTCAAGCTGGAAACTTGTGTCTTACTTAGATGTGTTGTTCTCACAACCTGGGCCAAGGACCAGGTCATGAAAAGGCAACATAATACACTAGGGAAGCATATTGCCCTTAGAATCAAAACACCTGAAATCTCATTATTCTTAATGTAATCAGATTCTGGCTAACTCAAAACATTTTCCTAAATTCTACCTTGAATTCAGCTCTGAACCATAGAAACTTCTCTAACCATACTCTCAAAAACAATTTAAAATCTAAATAGGAACATGGTTACTTTCAGTGCTTATCAATACTAACTAACCACCTGGACAACACAATTCCAACTCAGAGGTCATCATCATCAATTATCTCCATTCACTGTCTGTGACATCACATGGTGTCACAATTAAACCTGTGACTACGCCTGTCTTAGATAAGTCTCTATGGGTTATCCTATAGACTCGTACTGGATCATGTAATCTCCCATACGTGCCTTTGGTAATGACGGGTACGAGGAAGCATACCAATGACACGAGGATTGCTGTGTAAGAATAAAGCTCTGCTGGCCTGTGATGGAGAAGGTATGAGCTCTTTCGTGGGGCCCAGACACTTTCCTTTAGGTGGAATTATTTACTAATAGCACCTAGCTGAGCGCTTCATTTGGTTTCTGTTCTGAAGTAGGGAGGAGGCGAGGGTTTTTCTCTCTTTTTTGTCTACACTGATTGTTAGTGAAAATGACATTAGTGAATTTGGTCAAAGGAATTTCATTCTTCTGGACTGATTTTTCTAGGTTTTTGTTTCCACCAATAGAGCTGTATTTCAATTACAGGCAAGGCCTTAATCAAACTAGATCAATGAAAATTCAGATTTATAAAACGCAGACGGAGGAGGGGTAACCATTGGCTTTATAGAAAGGGATGCTTAGACACTCAGAAACCTCTGCTTCAGTCAGACCAATCTTGACCCCGCTTCTAGCCCTTCCCCCCAGGCCTGCATTATTCTTTCTCTTTAACAACTCCTTTTCTGCTAATTTTGCGTACTGCACAATGTGGCCCTGTTATGATATCAGCCTATAATATGATCTATAGCGTACACAGTCTTAGCCACTCAATCCTAGCTGGTTGGAAAAAGAGTTCTGAACTCCAACTCTCCCTCTTTCGCTCCCCCACGTTTTACAACCGGAGCTGAAGACAGACTCTGAAGACGTGCATATGTAAAGTTGTGCTACTCAGAATACTGGCTCACTATGGCTGCTAGCTTGTAACCCTGAGAGTCTTTTTTTTTTTTTTGCTTTTTGGAGGGGGGAAGGCAGGGCAATTAGGGTCAAGTGACTTGCCCAGGGTCACACTGCTAGTAAGTGTTAAGTGTCTGAGGCTGGATTTGAACTCAGATCTTCCTGACTACAGCGCCCAGTGCTCTATTCACTGTGCCACCTAGCCGTCCCAATCCTGAGAGTCTTAAATTAATTTCTCTTTTAGGGCCAGTGGGATACTACAGTGGATAGTACTGATCTGGGTTTTAACACAGCAGATAGTATTGGACTTAGACTTGGGGTTAAAGAATCTTTGGGCTTGAATATTTTTCTGATACTTAATAATGTGTGACTGAAGAGGGAGAAGATTTTTTCCAAGGATTTCTAGGAAATCCTTGGAGTGTTCTTTTAGTCTGAAAAGAATTCTCTGGACTCAAGCAATCTTGGCAGCTTTGGATTGTAAAAGTTTATTGTTACGCTTTTCAGCGGGCAGGGATGGGTCTTAAGAGCCTGTGAAAGTACAGGAGTTCAAGCTACCAGTTATAAAGTGATAAATCCATAAATCAGGTATCAATTATGCTAACTAGGTGGGTAAGGGTGGGATTAGGGAGGAGTTAAGGAGTGGTCAGTGCTTAAAGGGACATGCACTTTTCATATCAACTGCGCAGGCGTATTGCCCATAATTCACTGGGAGAAAGCCCATGGGGGAGGGGAGGCCTACCATGGTTTTTGCCTTGAAATGTCACTAGGTCATTTTTTGGTCAACATTGACTGAGAGGTGTCCAGTCTGTTACCCATCAATGTCCTGTTTGACAAGACAGAGGTTGGGAAACTAGACTAACTGGGGATCCAGGATGTGCCTAATTGAGAGGAGTTAGCTTACTGATAGTGCATCGAAGGATTCATGGGTGCAGCTGGCCACTACAACAAGGGAGCTTTACGTTTCTCTAAGCTAAAGTGGTTGTTTATAAAATGCTTTTGTGAAGGATTCATAGGTATATCTTGTTATTGTACCAAGCAGGCATAAAGTAGTTCATGAATTGCAGTTAGGCAGAGTGCTCGCTCAGGGGAGAGGCAGAGTTAATGGTTTCAGGCTGGGGGAAGTGTGATTTTTACAACTTAATTACACAGGCTTTTACGAACATAGGTACCCAAACACAAGTGAGATTTTACAAACTGAAGTTACACTGAATGTTACAAACAAAAGCACTCCAGCACCCCATCAACTATACGATCAGTCATTTAATCCCTCTGAACCTCAGTTTCCTCATCTATCAAATGGGCATAGGTATTAACAGAGTTGTTATGAAGTAGCTGGTATTTGCTTTGCTTAAAGCTCTCTATAAACATAATCTATTGTAATTATGTCTACTCAATTGGGAGAGGGGGGATTGTAAAAGAGATAAATGGGAATTCCTTGCTACCCCACTGATCAAGGAGAAAAATGTCTGGTGAACTTTGACTTCCCCCAAGTACAGAGACATGGAAATCCTGGAAAGAAAAGAGATCTAAACTCTGGGTACGGGCTAACTCCATTAGGTGGGGGTACCTCAGTGGTCTCAGTTCAATTTAACAACCATTTTGTTGAGCTCCTACCATAAAATCATAGAATTTTGCAGTTGGAAGGGTTCTTATTTACCTTCAACAGGGTTTCTCAACCCAAACTATGTTCAATGTTTTTAATATTTAGTGGGGCACAGTCTTTGCACCCTCTGTGAAGACTCCTCAGAATGAGAAGGGAGAGAACTAGCTGGAAACCAGAAATAGACTTTTGTAAGACTGGACAGACCTGAGTCCTGGATTTACACAATCTAGGATTCTGCCCCCCTTCCCTTGCTGTTATCAGCATTAGGCCCTTTTTCAGGAGTTTTTGACCTCTACCCTTGCCTGTGACCTTTTCCCCTCCTTGCTCTGGTGTTTACCAAATAAGGACATGGATGATACCTTGGCTTCCTGTCCCACCTCCCTGCCAATAGGAGATAGTGGTGGGCTTCTTTGTTATGCACCATTGGGTTAGATTTCATGCCTAGACTGAGAGCCTGCCTCCTAGCCAATGGGAGAAGGGACAGCCAGGAGTAGGGGGGCTTGACCACCTTAGGCTACGAATTCTTCTTCTGTCTTTTGTAACACAGCCTCTTCTCCTTGATTCCTCCTCCCCTCCATGAAGAGGACAGTCCTCTTCCTGTCGGGGAAGAGAATAAAACTTTCTGTTCCTTCCTCAAGATGCCTCTGACTTTTGATTTTTCTTGGATAGGGGATTTTTTGGGGTCCCTATACTCCACACAATATTAAAACATTGTGGGGTGGCTAGGTGGCCCTGAAGTCAGGAGGACCTGAGTTCAAATGCAACCTCAGACACTTAACACTTACTAGCCATGTGACCTTGGGCAAGTCACTTAACCCTAATTGCCCTACCTTCCCCTCTCCCAAAAAAAAAAAGCAAAAAAAAAAAAAAACATTGTACTGGGAATTGCTTTAGTCCTTTGTCCTTCTGACCTCAGTGCAGCTCAAAGTCGCTCAATGCAGTTTGCAGGACTCACCAAGAGCTGGAAAGAAGGGAGACACAGGGATCAGTTTTTAAGCATACGTGTTAAGAAGTGTTGATGACCTTTGATACTAACAGTCTTGTGAGGTCCAGCTCCCTGGACAAATCACTGGGCAAAGGTGAAGTGATTTGACCAGGGCTGTTTACACAGTTAATTAGTGACAGCAGGGACCAAACCAGAGAGGCAGACAGTGGAAACTTTGTGACTTCCATTTCCTAATTTGCAAACGTGGGGTGATCTCCGAGGTTCTCTGTGATCTCCGAGCAAACGAGGGGGAAGCAAACAAATTGTAGAGAACTAGGGCACTTCCTGGGGGCACACCTAGAAGAAACTTAGCAGAAAGAGTTAGTGAATGAATGAATGAATGAATGCTCTATTCTCTTGTGTGACTTTTGGCAAGCCACTGAGGGTGAGCTTCCCACTCGATAAAATGAGGAGGAGGTTGT
>JAQQSU010016186.1:0-10998 GCA_028627135.1 Pseudochirops cupreus
CTGGGTTTGAGGACCACACCTAGGTGACCCTGGGCAAGTCCCTTGCTCACTCTGAATCTTGGCAGCCTAGGACTGTATGATTGTAGGGTTAGATCTGTCGGGAGGACGTCAGAGCACATAGAACAATAACAAGAGCTGACATTTACACAGCACTCGCTACATACTGGGCACTTCATAGTTATTATCTCATTTGATCTTCAGCACTCACGGGAAGGAGAGACCACTTTTATCCCCATTTTATAGATGAAATGAAGGCAGAGATTAAGTGACTTGCCCAGAGTCACACAGTGTCTCAATCAGGATTTGAAATCAGGTCTTCTGACTGGCCCCAGGCCCAGTACTCTAGCCCCTCCACTGCACTGAGTAGCCCTGATTTGACAAATGGAGAAGCTGGAGTTTTCCTGCTCTATCCAAGGGGGGGCTGGACAAGATCTCCAAAATCCCTCCAAAGCTCATTCCTGAGTGGGTTTGTTTTGCAGGCCTCTACTTAATTAATAATTTCTCCCAACATATTCAGCAAATACCAAATGGAGAGAGCTTGGTATAGTGGAGAGAACACCAACTTTGGAGTCAGAAGCTTTGAGCAAAAATCCTTCTTCCACCACTTCCTAGCCTGTGTGGCCATGTCACCTCCCTGGGCCTCAGTTTCCTCATCTGTAAAATGACAGAAAGAACCTCTGAGGTTCTTTCCAGCTGTAGGTCCATGATTCTTGGTTCCCTACTGACTGCAGAAGTAGTTATGACTTCATTGGGTGATCCAGGGCAACAAAGTCACTTTTCCCTTGGTCACTGGGAAAATGAAGGGGTGGGAGGACATGGCCTCTCAGGTCCCTTGTAACTCTAAATCTGTGATTCTGTGGGTGTCACTGGACTCAACTATCCCTGAAACATAGACTAGGAATTGGAGTCCTGGACCCCTTTGGCCATCTGGTGAGGCCCATGGACTCTTCAGAATCGTTTTTAAATAATTGAAGGAAATGCTAAATTTCAGTTAGAAGTTAGTGAAAATCAAGATGTAATTTTTTTTCCCATCCAAGTTCATGGACACCTTGAAATCAGTCCATGGATCCCTTGGGGGTTGAAGGAGCCCAGGTTAAGAACTTCTGCTATCGAAGAATGAGTATAGTGGGCCTGTCATCTGGTCCAAAGTAAGATCTGTGTGTGGAAGATGACCTCTAGGCCCCCAGTCAAGCCCAGTGTATATTGTCAAGCTTGAGGAAAAGGAGTCAGTAGGACAGAAAGGAACTGGAGGTAGTTAAGCCAAAGTGGGATAGAGGCCAGGTGAAAATGATAAAGTGCAAATTGTCCTCTTTCCTCCCAAGCTCTACTTAGCAGCACCTCTGACCTCAGTCTCAGCAAAGCAAAATTCTTCTCTTGGATCAATATTGCTATCATTTCACAAAATTGCAGTAGTGTACATAGAGACCAAGCTATAAATCAACTTTGGGCAGAGCCAGGGGGGAGGAAGCCCTTAGGGGGAATAGGATGGTCAGATAGCTCCTCAAACCATCATTAGCAGTCCAAATATGCAGCACATGTCCTCTAGCAAGACTCCTGAGGAAATAGAAAGCAGTGTCCCTTAGCTAACAAAACCAGCATGGCTGAATCCATGAAATATTCCAGCGTCTCAAAACTCTGCCAGCAGAAACCACACCCAGAGTAATGGCTCCTCTTGGCTACTCATCAGCCAGCCTGATGCCTTGAATTTTCTTCCTGAACCTCTCACATCTCCAATGTGAATTCCAACCATAAATATCCAAAGCAAGGTGGGCGATTGGTTGGCAAGGCTGAATTCTTCCTCATTGGGACAAAGTGAACCAAGCTTTGGAAACGTACTCTGTGCCATATCCAGCATTTGCCTCTCAAGGGTTTCTTCTTCTGGGGCTTCTTTTTGGCTTAATCCCTTTCCATTTTTCTTTAGTCAGAGTTCTGGGCGACCTTATTGTAGCTACACCTTTTGAATTGATACAGACCTATGCACATTCAGATTCACCCTCTTTCTAGGTCCTAGGGAAGCTTGTTACCTTCCCATAGTGCTCTCTTTTCTTCTGGTGAGATGGTTAGGGACTCAAAGTGGTGATTACATCTGAGAAGATTTATTTCCATTGCTTCCTGAACACCTTTAGTGAGAAGCAACTCACTACCTCTTGAGAGAAGCTAGATGGCACAGTGGTTAGAATCTGGAGTCCAGAAGACTTGTCTTCTTGACTTCAAATCCAGCCTCAGATACTTACTAGCTGTGTGACCCTGGGCAAGTCACTTCACCCTGTTTGCCTCAGTTTCCTCATCTGTCAAATGAGCTGGAGAAGGAAAGGGCAAACCACCCCAATATCTTTGCCAAAAAAACCTCAAACGGGGTCACAGAGAGTCAGGCATGGCTGACTGTCACTTCATTATATCAAGCATAATTTCTTCCTTGCAGTTTCAACCCATTGCTCACCCTCTGGGACCCAACAAAACAAGTCCACTCCTTCTTCCCAGTGACAGATCTCCGAGTACTTGAAGACCACTGTTGTGTCCCTTATACTGGAATTGCTCTGAGAGGGCACTAGGACCCAGAGTGCAATTCTGCCTAATTTTCAAGCTCTCCAAAGTTCCTAAATCAAGGCTAATCCTGAGGGCAAATGTAGTCCTCCAAGCTGCAGCACATTCTCTCCATGGCCTCCAAGTCCCATCACTCTGATCACACACAGGCTTCTGCTACTACTCACCCCTTATATCTGCACCCTGAAGAGTTCTCAGTACTCTCTATCACAAACACTGAGGGCCTGGGTTCCTAGCCAAGCCTATTCTGTCCCCAGCATCAGAACAGTGTCTGAACCACACCCTCACAGGAGCTTTTGATCCAGGCACACAGCTGTTCTGACTTCAGAAGATGGGGGAAAGGGATTGGATTTGTGATTTAGGAACTCCCAGATGAGGGAACTTCTGCTGCTTATTCAGGGAGGCCTTTCATTGCAGCTTATAGTCTTAGAATGTTGTCTAGAGCCCTTCCCAGGTCCACAGTCAGCATATGTCAGAGGCAGAACCTGAAAACAGGTCTTCCTGGCTGGCATCCTGCTCTGCCTTTGGGCTCTATCAAAAGCTGCTCTTAGAAATCAAGTGTCTATGGCAGTAGAGTGTCTTCATCAGTCTGATTGCCTGGAGCTCTGACCAACACTCTGTGAGCCTGTGATGAAATCAAAGCTTTGACATCCCAACCCAGGGGTTTCTTTCTCATCACCAGTCCAGTGGGTCTCAGGTTCCCTCTTTGCTGTGACCTCCCAGAGGAATAAAACTGGTATTTAGGGTGAGGGAGACTTTTTAAAAACCAACACAAGCCATCCCCACAGTCCAGTGGAATTCCTCTCTCTACCTTTATTTACTCTAGCCCAGTGCATACACACAATTTCAGCGTGCAACTAAACTTTGCTCTAGAGTGAGAGATTTTCGGAGGATGAACTATGATAAAAAAAAAATACTGGCAAACATTTATAGAGTACATTAAGGATGACAAAGCATCTCACAAACATGATCTCATTTGATCCCTCTAAGATCACAGACTTGGACCAGGCAGGGACCCTAGAGGTCCAACATGCTCATTTCACAGATGAGGCCACTGAGGACCAGGGATGTGATGTGATCTTC
This sequence comes from Pseudochirops cupreus, assembly GCA_028627135.1. Lineage (NCBI taxonomy): Eukaryota > Metazoa > Chordata > Mammalia > Diprotodontia > Pseudocheiridae > Pseudochirops > Pseudochirops cupreus. The sequence continues at coordinate 3,628 of JAQQSU010016186.1, forward strand.
CCCTGCAGCTCACAGAGCTGAGAAAGAGACCAAGGTCCTCCGATTCTAATGTCATTGTGCATGCTACCATCTCATGCTGCCTCCCCACTGTGGCAGGGAGGTACTGAGGGCATCCAAACCCCCATCTTAGAGCTGAGAGACCTAAACCTCAGAAGTGGGACCTTGCTTATAAGCCTCTAAGTGTCAGAGGTAGAGTTGGAAACCAAGTTTCTGTTGGCATCAAGTCCCATCGTGGAGCTTCTTCAGCACCTTCTCCTGAAACACCCTATGGCCCCTGAGGTCGGCCACCTTGGAATATTCCTCCAAAGGGCCTGCCTGCCTTTTCCCATCGGGCAGATCCTTCTGAAGCCTCCATTTTGTGAAGTACAGGGGAAAATCTCTGTTTAGTAAGGACAGGTCCAGGCCAGCCTTCCTTCCTTCTTCTCCTGGTACTTCCTGACTTCAAAACCATGCACTCCTGCTGGTTGTTTCTAACCTTTTTCCTGTTTCCAGTTTGTGTGTCGCCTTTCCCATTTAGAAGGTAAGTTTCCTGAGGGCAAGGACTTTGCTTATTTTTGTATCCTTGGTGCTTAGCACAATGCCTAGAACATACTAGATGCCTACTAATTCCTTGTCTTGTTTCTTCCTACCTTCTAGCTTCTAGAGGCTCACATCCTTTCACCTTCAGGGCCCAGGCTCACTCCCTAACCTTGCCTGCCCCTTCTTCACCACCATGGCAGGGGTACCCTGGGAAATCTCATCTAGATGCTTTCCTGGCTCTCCCCAGCCTGCATCACAGGTTAAGGAGAGAAGGAAGCCTTTAAAGGGGAAAGATTAGATTCTGTCTTAAGCAAATAGAGCATCTTGACCCCTGCATTGCAGGCCTTGTTCTCTGCCCTGACCATCATCCATCCACCTGCATCCCACTCTATATGGTGATCCCTAGTGCCCCAACTCAGCAGCATTAATGAAGCACCTACTGTGTATGAGGCCCTGTGTCAAGTGCTAGAGACTCAGAGACAAAAATGAAACCACTTTCTGTCTGCAAGGAGTTTACCTCAGTTGGGAGGAGAATGCACAGACGAGTCATCTGGGGGAGCTCTAGTAATCGTTGTATGGGGGCAGGGGGTAAGGGGGACCAGGAAATCCATGGGAGCCCAGCCTCTGGTGGCTGGGGATTCTAAAATGTCTTTTTTAGTGGCCGTCCAATCCACATCTCAATTTTCAAAGTGGCTCACGTGCTTTGTAGTTACTTTGGATCACACAAGGGCACTTGCTTTTTTTTTTTTTTGCTTTTTAGAGAGCAATTGGGGTTAAGTGACTTGCCCAAGGTCACATGACTAGTTTTTGTATTAAGTGTCTGAGGCCATATTTGTACTCAGGTCCTCCTGACTCCAGGGCCGGTGCTCTATTCACTGCACCACCTAGCCGCCCCTACAAGTGTATTTGAATACAGAGAATTGTGTGCCCATAACACCACCACCACACAGGCATTGGGAAGGGATGAAGGAGGAAGGCCCCGGCAGAAATCTGGCACAGGGAACTCTCTACCTGTCCAACACAGAGTAGGTCTTGGAAAGAAAGAAGTTGCCTCCAATTAAGGTCAGGATCTTAGATCTCAAAGGGTCCCCCCGAGGCCATCTCGTCCAGCCCTCTCATTTTACAAAGGAGAAAACGGAGGGCCAGAGACAGTGGGACTTGCCTAAGGTCACACAAATAGTGTCAGCAGTGGTAGGATTTGAACCTAGGTCCTCTGACTCCTGAGCTGGTACTCATTCCATTGCCTCTTAATTTAGGAGTTCCTTAGCATGTGACTCAAGAAAAATAATTATAACAATGATAAAAATAGCACTTTAAGGTTGTCAAAATGCTTTACATATTCATTAGATATATGTAGCACCTTTCTCCTGAATTAGTTAAAATGCTTAGGTGTCTGTGGTCTCGCCCTCACAACCCTCTCTGTGAGCTAGAGGGGGGCATACATTATCTTCTTTTTAGGGGAAACCCAAGGGAGGGTAAAGACTTGCCCAGAGCCACACAAAGCTATCATACAAAGATGGATGTGGGTAGCCCGGAGCAGAGACGTAAGGAACACGGCACATGTCTTTGAGGGTTTGAAGGGCTGTCTTGGTAAAAGAAGGAGTCTCTTGTTCTCCCTGGCCTCAGAGGCAGAACCAGCAGCGTTGAGCCCCAAGAGAGTTCAGTCTTATTGAAGGAAAGACTTCCCAGCCAGGAGAAGCATCCCAAAATCCAATGAGCCGCCTCAAGAGGGAGGGGACTTTCCCTCACTGGAGGTCTGTAACCAAAGGCAAGATGACCACTTCACAAAGAATATTTTTCAGGCACAGCTGAAAGGGACGACACCTCAAAGATCATTCTCCAAGATGAAATTCTGGGATTTGGAAATATAAGGAGCTGCCTAGACTCATAGTGGCAGCCAGGTGGCTCAGTGGACAGAGCACTGGGCCTGGAATCAGGAAGACCTGAGTTCAAGTCCAGCCTCAGATACTTACTAGCTATGTGTTCCTAGCAGGGCTCTAGGTCACATTCTGAGACTATAAGCTGCAAAAAAAGGCCTCCCTGAATGAGCAGCAGAAGTTCCCTCATCTGGGGGTTCCTAAATCACAAATCCAGTCCCTTTCCCCCATCCTCTGAAGTCAGAATAGCTGTGTGCCTGGATCAAAAGCTCTGGTAGGGGCGTGGTTCAGATACCAGCCTGATGCTGGGGAGAGAAGAGGCTTGAAACAGATCCTGTTTGCCTTCACCCACTGGAGAAGGAAAAGTCCAGTCACTCTAGTATCTTTGCAAGAAACCCCCCTGGGCAGCCTTGGTGTGCTGTGGTCCCTGGGGCCATGGAGAGACAGATGATACTGAGCACCACACTTCTCATAGTCCTGGTGTGCACGTAGGAGGGAGGACGTATTTGTTAAAGGCCTACTATGTACCAGATACTTTATTAAGAACTTTACAAATCTTATCTCATTTGATCCTCATGACAGCCCTGGGAAATAGGAAGCTGAGTCAGGCAGCAGTTAGGTAACTTTCCCAGGGTCACACAGCTAGTAAGTGCCTGAGGTCAGAGTGGAACTCAGGTCTTCCTGACTCCAGGCCCAGTGCTCTAGCCACTGCACCACCAGTGGTCTCTAGACCTGAAGCAGGAAAGGACTTTAAAGATCTTTGAGCAAGTTCCTTCTTCCCTGCCTCGGTTTCCCCTCAGGGATGATAATGCCCTCTGCTCTTCATTCTCTAGCTGGTGTGAAGGTCAGACCACAGATACTCCAGCATTTTAAGCACTTCGGGAGAAAGCTGTTCTATAAATCTAATGAGATTTACAGTCCTTTCTTGTTGGTCCATAGTTTCTGTTGTGCCCAACTCTTGGTGACCCCATTTGGGGTTTTCTTGGCAGAGATCCTAGACGGGTTTGCCATTTCCTTCTCCAGCTCATTTTACAGATGAGGAAACTGAGGCCAACAGGGTTAAGTGACTTGCCCAGGGTCACACAGCTGGTCAGTGTCCTGAGGCCGGATTTGAACTTGTAAAGAGGAGTCTTCCTCTGTCCAGGCCTGGTGCTCTGTGCACTGTGGCTCCAGCAAGCTGCCCTTTGTGATTTTCAGTGCTGTTTAAATGCCTGCTGTTGTCGTTTCGGTTACAATATCATCTCTGCCGGACACATAGAAGGGCCTTGATAGGAGCATATGGCTGATTGATTGGTTCCCCGGGGCTATGGCTGTTCTCATAGACTAAATGCCTCAGCAACAACATAAACAATGACAATGACCTGTTTTGTTGTCAGAAGACATGGGCCGGAATCCCCCCTCACCCACCCTGCTATCTATGTGAGCCCATGCAAAGAGCCGGCCCTCTCTTGGGCTGCTCCCCAAGATCACGGGCTTAGAGCTGGAAAGGGCCTTAGGTGTCACTGAGTCTAATCCTCTCATTTTGCTGAGGCCCATAGAGGTTGGAGGGACTTGCCCAAGGTCATATGTAGTGAATGATAGCAGCAGGATTTGAATGCAGGTATATTGACTGCAGATCCAGTTGTCCTTTGTTATAGACCACGCTGTTGTTTCCTCACCTATAGAATGAAGGGTTGGACCAGATGACCACCAAGGTAAATCCTGTGATCATAAGCCCAGTAATTGCACTATAGGCCAGTGAAGTTGACTTTAATTCCTAGGGAAATTCTAGAACTGGTCATCAGAGAGATGGTCAGAAAATATCCAGAAAGAACAGCAGTGATTACCTATGGCCATTGGGGCTTTATCAAGAACAAGTCACGCCAAACTAACCTCACTTGTTTTTCGACAGGATTACCAAAATGGTGGATGGGGGGGGGGAGCACTTGGATGTAGTTTACTTAGATTTGAGCAAAGCCTTTGATAAAGTGTCTCCACTATTCTTATGGGGAAGATGGTGAGATAGGGATAGGATAATGCAATAAGATTATTGCAGCACTGGTGGGTTGGCCCAACTCAGAGTCGAGGTTAATGATTCAGCCCCATCATGGCGGGAGGTGTCCAGTAGAGGGACACAGGGATCTGTGCTTGCCCTTTGCTGTTGAACATCTGTATCATTGGCTTGGAGAAGGGCATGGAGGGCATTCTCACAAAATGGACTCTGAGTACCCAAAGCTAGGAGGCAAAGGATGGTAGGTTCACAGTCCAGGCATATGGGATAGCCACATGCACAGACATAGGCATGCAAGATGGAATGTCATGTCGAAGGAGCAGTTCCCTGCTGCTACATCTTATTCTCCCATAAAGGCACATGTTGTCCTGAGAAAATCCCCAAATATGTGTTTTCCTGGAAGACCTGGGCTCAATCCCTGTTTCTTCTGTTTTCTATTAAAAAGATTGTTCAAATGCACTATCAATAGCTCCTGAGCCTGGAGTACCCACAAGTCTGTTGGGCATTCAAAGACTTGATCTCCAGACTTGGTCTTAACATATCTACAAAGCTGTGCAATTAGTGACTCACTTTTGCTCTAAAGAGAGGTATTCAAGGGGAAGCGTCAGCATATAGGTTATATGGGAAATTCCTGGCTCAGTAATGAGTACACCAGTTTAGCATAAAGAGAATATTTCTGGAGGGTGTTAGCTTGCGAAACACTTTGCCCACATTATCTCATTGACCCTGTTCAAGTGAAATAATTTATGTAAAGAGACTTGTAAGCCTTACAGCCCCATTTTACAGATAAGAGGGAGCATTTCTGTAGCTCTTTAAGGTTGGCAGTGTTTGACATGTGGTACCTCCTTTGACTCTTACCATAACCAGACTGCTATTATCTTAATTTTATAGGTGAGGAAACTGAGGCTGAGAAATTGAGGTGTTTGTGGAGGGTCACACAGACAGTGAGTGATGCAGGGTTCAGAATCTAGCATTCTAGACACTATCAGCAAAGCTCTGAGAGATTGAAGGAGGTATCCGGCTCGTACAGAAAGAACCCAGGTGTTTGAAGAGAGATTTGAATTCAAGTCTTTGTGACTTGTTTAGTCTGGAAAAGAAATGACTCAGAAGGTACAGGATCAGTTTGAAGGCCTGGGGGAAGAAGGGTTCCATGGAGAAGAGGGCTTTGTTTGATCTGCCATGCCTGTGCTGATTGTTGCTGGTTCAATTTGACATGAGGAAAAACTTCCCAAAAGCAGAGCTAGAAAGGTGGCTGGGAAGAAGAGCCATCTCCCTGACCGCACCCCACCCCCAATCCTACCTCCTCTAATACCCAAACACAGTCATCTCGCAAACAATCTCTTCCAAGCCCTTCATTTTACAGGGATGGGAATTGAGGTAAAGTGACTTGACTAAGGTCACACAGGAGCTGAGGCCTTGACTCTAGCCTCGTCCTCTACCTTAGGACCCAGTGCCCTACACTTTCTCCCTTGGTGAGGCTTTGGCAGACATAGCTCTGCTCACCATGGACCCAAGCACAGCTGGCTTAAATAAGTCTGACAATTGGGGTGCTTAGGGTTGGGGGTGATGGAGCTGAAACATAAGGTCCATGTCATCAGAGCCACGAGAACACCTGGACACAGTCTGGTGGCAAGTTCAGGCTCACATTCAGTCTTTTTTGAATGGATTCCCAGCACCTTGGAGGGACCCCATTTTCTTGACAGAAGGGGCCAGACCAAATGGAGGATTAAGGCAGAAAATGGAAGCATTTCCCTTTTCTTCAACCCATTTGTTAATTTGATTCTACAGCTAAGTGATTTCCTCCTTCCCATCAGACATGGTACAATTATCCAACGCAAAGAAACATCTGGAAGATTCACGCCCTGGCCCTTTGCTCCTAAGGAGGAAGCAGTTCTTTGGAGCAGTGGGTAGTTTAGGGGGTAAGAGAGACGATTGGCTACATGTACACAGAGGGTACTTGCCTATTGGACTAGCCCACCTCCCACCGTCTCCAGTCACTTTTCTGGAGGGTAAGTCCATGGAGAAGGGGTGGGGAAAGGTGCCCTTAGGGCAGAGAAAATCCAGGGCTATATCATCCGGCTCATCCTTATGTATATATGTTGGTGTGGGTATACATGTACCTGTGTGTATGCAAACAGACTGGGAAACCAACATGTCTGAGCCAGGGAGTCCAAGGAGGGGGAAATGCCAAGAAATGCCAGACTGGTAATGCGTAGGAACAGTATGGGGCAGGAAAGAAATAGTAACAGCTCACTGCTCTAAGTTCTTTGGGGTATACAAAGGATTTCCCTCAAACAGGGGGGACAGAGGCCTGCCAATAATGACGTGGCAGCTGCCTCATTGCTCTGGACAAAATTCTGCTTATATGGAGCGTGTGACTTGGCAGGTGGGTGGATGGAGGGGACGTCTAAAGTCGAGATGAGACTCTCTCTGAGCCCAGTGGAGAATATGGTCTAAACCAATCAACCAACAAGCTTTTGTAAAGCCCCTACTATGTGCTAGTGTTAGAGATAAATACGAAAACAACAACAATCACAACAGCCCCTGCCCATAAGGACTTAGATCCTTCCTTCCTTCCCTCCTTCCTTCCCTCCTTCCTTCCTTCCTTTCTTTCTGTCTGTCTTTCTTTTTTGCTTTTTGGAGGGGGAAGGCTGGGCAACTGGGGTTAAGTGACTTGCCCAAGGTCACACGGCTAGTAAGTGTTAAGTGTCAGAGGCCAGATTTGAACTCGGGTCGTCCTGACTCCAGGGCCAGTGCCCTACTCATTGCACCACCTAGCAACTCCCAGGAACTTACATTCTATCATGGAAGACAACACAGGACATATATAGACTAGATAGACACAACAAATATAAAGTGATTTTGTGGGAAAGGGGGAAAGATCTAGCAGCTGGGGAGTGGATCAAAGAGAAAGTGAATGAGAGAATAAGGACTGAATGAAGGAGTGCATGGAAAAAGGAAATAAAAATCAATTTTCCCCCTCCC
>JAQQSU010016187.1:0-10998 GCA_028627135.1 Pseudochirops cupreus
TGATTAACTCCAGGAATAAAAGAATGTAGTGGGGAAGAATCAAAACATATTGACACCCAGCCCTGATAAATAATCATGAGGAAGAGGAGAACAACAAAGACAAAAAGTAAAAGGTTTGCTATTTTTGTAGTAAATTCATTGGTAGTGTTGCAAATGATATGTCAGACATACACTTACCGATAAAGAGAGTCACAACATCTCATTTTTATAGGGATACGTTTATTTATAGGGATACATCCCTATAAGTGTAATCAGGAATTATTATTGCTATTAAATATATTGCTAGTGTCCTTTTTTCAAACTTTTGTTTATTTCTTTTTGTGTGTGTACACCCAGCGTCCTGTTTTGGGTATAATGAAACTGACAATAAGAGTTTTTAAAAGCATCCGAACAAAATAAATAATTTCCATATGTATGTATGTGTGTACATGCACATACACATTCTTAAACCTAAATGTGTGTATACATGCACACACACACACACACACACACACACACACATTTGTTCTGCTTGCTGAATAGACACTATTAACTGAAGTTCCTCCTAAGCTGTGTAACTATGCTTTATCTTATTGGGAAATTACTTTGCTCATGGATATTATCAAAGGTTAACTCCAAAATATCTTCTAACTAAGAGATTTCCAAATTCATGAAGAAAATCTGTCAGTTTGGCCTTTCCTCTGTCTAGGCATATTAGAATAATCTAATAAATTCTTTCTGCCACACTTGTTGCCAACGCAGAGAACATAGTATCTTTTTTTTTTTTTGACAATATCAACCGACCATATGTTGACAAAGAATTACTGAAATGGTCGCTGTCATGTGGATTTGCAGTTATGTTAACGATTCCGAACCCCGGTCATCTCTGCTAGGATTTTAGAAATATCATCCTTAAGGAGATCGCATTTATTTATCAATGTAGATTATTCAAGGAAATTGTAGGAACTATACAAGATGTCATTAGGGGCTGCAAAAATGTAGAACTCACTGGATATCCAGCAAGATAGAACCTGATAACCTGAACAATACAACAGAAGTTCATTTAGATGAGCAATAACCATTGACAAAGGTCTGTAATGCCAATATAGACCTTAGCATACACTTGAGGAAACAACAAATAAAATTTGACCCACATGAAGGCAAAACCTTACCTTTGGCCGTACAGACCTGACCTTGATCTATGCAAAATTTAGGAACAATATTTGAATGGAATTTACTATATTCGATACACGTAATCTCTAAGATATATGGAATGAACAGCTTTTCAAACTATAGCCACCTAATAGAAGAGTTTTTTTTTTTCAATCTTATATTATTGAAGTGTATGTCATCCCTGTTTCCCTGCCTGCTACTGAAATTGTCCTGAACATTCTTCCACTGAGCTTAAGAAGATAAGCTAACATCCCAATAATTTTATTTTATGAGAGGAAGCAATTGTTTTATCCAGCTGAGTAATAGTTTTCAGAAAATTAATCATAAAATAATAGTTAATATTTATTTGGCCACCACTATGTGCCAGGCACTATAATAAGGGCTTAATAAATATCTCATTTGATCCTCACAACAACCCTGGGAGGTAAGTGGTATTGTTATACCGATTTTATAGCTGAAGAAATTGAAGCAAAATAGTGGTTAAATGACTTTAACAAGACTCACATAGGTCATAAAGGTGTGAGGCTAGATTTGAATTCATTTCCTCCTAACTCTCGTGTTTGTCCTTCATTCTCAAAGAGGTGCATGACATCAGGGGGATGATGACATGACTTCCAGTTGACTTTGATTTGAGTGCGGGAGGGCTATGCAAGGTCACCAGTCTTACTTTCTCCTCCAGAGCCATCTGGGTCCAGTGGCCAGATATTCATCAGGATGACTGGTAATGGCCCAGGATGCAGTGGGAGACACTGGTCCTTTTAGGCTAAGATCTTTTCAGGTTCTCACTTTGAATGAGAGAATACCTATTCACTGAAGAGGCCTCTTTAAGAAGTGAGTCAAGGGATGGCCTCTTTAATAAAAAAAGAAAAAAATTCAAACTGGGGGGAGAAGTCTCTCAGGGTTGCTGACCAAAAGAGAAACAGTTACTATTTACATTCACTCTGAGCCAGAAAGGCCAAAAAAAAAATAGCCATTAAGTGATGCTTGAGCAGGTACCTACTGTTGTCCAATCTACGAGTTCCAGAGTGAAATGAGTTTAAGGCTTGGTCTTAGAGAATGATATCTATTCAGTAAACCTCAAGTTAACTAGGCAGCTTTCAGCTATCAAATTTTACCTTCCTGTACAGAGGAAAGGCAGAGGCCATTACTAAGCTGAGTTACCCAACTGCCTGGGTCCCCATTCAGGTAGTTCAGACTAGTCCTGGCAACCTAGCTGCCCCAATTATCTTTGCAAAGCCGTACTTACTGAGAAGATACAATAATAACAAAAATGATGAAAAACAGCATCCAGTCAGGATCATTTTCCTCCCATCTACTACCTTGAATGTTTGAGACTGTGGGCTTAAACTTAGAGCAGATACTACAATGACTTTGCTCAACCAGGTTCATTTCCCGATGTAGCATAGCACTTGACCAGCTCTTACAGGTCCCTCCATTAGAGCTGCATTGGGTGCTAATGTGTCTGAAATTCTAGTAAACCTTGGTATGTACTCCTTTTCTCGGACCTTCCTACCTTTGGAAGTTCTCAAGATCATAACCATCTAATATCTAAGGACAAAAACAGAAGAAAAAGAATGGACACAAAAGGGACAAAAAATAAACAAAAAAAAGCAAACAAAATTGCTGCAGGTGCTCAGGACCTGCGTGGGAAGAGTTGGCTAGGGGGACTGAGGTCTACATCCATAGACGCTTTGCTCTTCTTAACATGCTTATGATGTCACCTTTTCTATCTAAGTTCGGTGTAAATCTGGTTTATCTTGATTTGTAGTAAAAGATGTTGACTTGTATTTGCCTTCCACCAGATTGTTTTATTTTTAATTTTCCCAATAGTGAATTAGAGACCTTACCCCAGTAACTGGCGTTTTGATTTTATCACATGCTATGCCATTGTGAGCATTTGCTTTTATATTCTAATAACTAACTAATATGTTAGTAACTAATTAGTAACTAATTTGTTCCACTGGTTAAAATATTAACTAGCACCAAATTGCTTTTATTTAGGGGCATAGTCCTGGAAGCAAATTTTGTAGTACAATTTGAGATATGCTACAGCTAGTCCCCCTTATTTCCCACTATTTTGCATTATTTCATGACAAAACAAGATAGAGGTCACAGAAGATAAGATGCACAACTTTTATTATATAAAATGAAAATGTCTTTGTGGGAACAAAAACAATTCAATTCAATTAGAAGGGAAAGAGGTAAATGGGGGGGGGGGGAACCCATGCAGCAAGTTTCTCTGATAAAGTCATATAAAAGATCTATGAGGAGTGAAGTCACATTTATAAGAACAAGAGCCATTCTTCAGTATGTGAATGGTCAAAGAATATGAACAGTTTTCTTTTTTTTAATTAAATTTTATGTTTATTTTTAGTTTACATCATTCATTTCCACAAGTTTTTGAGTTATAAATTTTCTCCCCGTCTTTCCCCTACACACTGCCCCAAAACAGCAATTCCACTGTATACCCTCTCCCCCAATCTGCTCTCTCCTATACCCCTCCATCCCCCCTCTGACTTTCCAGTAGGGCAAGATGGATCTCCATACCCCAGGGCCAAACCGTTTTAAAAGGAGGAAATCCAGCCTATTGGAAATCACATTAAAATTTTCCCAAAGCTAATAGAAAAATGCAAATGAAAGGAACTCTACATTGCACCTTACTTTTATGAGATTGGCAAAAGTGACAAAAGAGAAAAAAAGGCAATAGAGTAGTAGAAGAATGTTAGGAAAAACAGGAACACTAATACATTTCAGTGGAGGTGTGAATTTGTAAAGCCATTCTGGAAAGCAATTTGGAACTATACTCTGAAGATCATCAAATTGTTTACATACTCTTTGACCCAGCAATACCACTATTAGGCCTATACAACAAGAATCAAAGAAAGAGAGAAATGTCCCACGTACTAATATATTTATAATACTTCAATAGTACCCAAACTGTGGAAGTACCAAAGAATCATGGAATGGCTAAACAAACTATAGTATATAAACAGAATGGAATGTTATTTTACCATAAATAATTGTGAAACGGAGAGTTTCAGAGAAAACAGGGAACAACTGAAGGAAATGATAAAAAGCGAATTGAGGAGAACCAGGAAAACAATGCTATATTCACCTAATAAACATGTTTTTAAGCACTTGCCATGAGGAGGTATTTTATTAAGTTTTGGGAGTACAAAAAAAAAGCCAAAATCAGCCCCACTCTCAAAGAATTCACAGTCTAATGCAAACACCTATAAACAGGCAAGGGATATACAAGGTAAATCAGGGGTAATCTTAGAGGGTAGACTTTTATATCAGAAAAAAAACTTCTTAAAGAATACTGAATGTTAGCAGATTATTGAAGGAACTAGGAAAGCAGGAGAGAGAAAATTCCAGGCACAGGGAAAGCTAATAAAAATGTGTAAAGTTGGGGGGAAAAAAAGGTATCTTGTGAAAAACAGGAAAGAGGCCAGTCACACTGGATTATAGATTCCATAGAGGAGAGTGAAGAAAAAAAAGCCTGGAAAAGTAGGAGTGGGGGACCAGGTTATAAAATGCTTTAAAGACCAGAGGATTTTATATTTGATCTGGAAGACAATTGGGAGCCACCAGGAGATTATTTAGTAGAGGCATTACGTGGTCAAATCATCATATTAGGAAGATAACTTTGGCAGCTGAATGGAAGTTAGACTAGAGTGCAGAGACTTGGGTCAGAGAAACCAACCAGAAGACTATTGCAATAGTCCAGGTGTGAGGTAATGAAGGGTAGTAGCAATGTCAGAGGAGAAAGTAGAAATAGCATGTTTAGTTTTTGAGGTTCTGAGTTTAAGACGTCTCCGAGATATCTTGAGATGTTCAATAGATAGTAGGAGACATATGACTAGAAGAGAAGTTGAGACTGGATAAATAGACGTGAGATGATATTTGAATTCATGGCAACTGATGATGTCATCAAGGGAAACAGTATAAAGGGAGGAAAGAAGAAAGCCCAGGACAGAGCTTTGGAAGACATCTGTGGTTAGGAGGCATGACTTATATGAAGATCCGAAAGACAGGACTGATAAAGACCAGACAAATGGGAAAAATACCAGGAGAAAATAGTGTCATGAAAACTTAGAGAAAAGAAAATGTCAAGGAGAACATGATGAACAATGACAGAGACTACAGGGGAGACAAGATGAATGAGTACTGAGAAAAATTTATTGCATTTAGCAGTAGAAAACATTGTTGGTAACTTGATAGAGAACAATTTCAGCTGAATGATGACATCAGAAGCAGACTGCAGAGTGTTAAGAAGAGAATAAGGGAAAAGGAAATGGAGGTAGCTTTCTTGAGTTTAGCCACCAAAAGGAGAAGAAATATAAGACTATAGTTTAGAGGAGATGGATGGATAAAATGATGGCTTTGTTTTGAGAATGGGAGAAGCGTAGGAATATTTGTAAAGAACTGGAAGGCAGCCAGTAAAATAGGAGAGATAGGAGATTAATAAAAGAGAAGATATGATATTACAAATCAGGCAACTGATGAGGTGGCTTCTTAGCTTCTTAGTTTGTCAGAATATGTATTGTCATAATGGTCTTCTTTCTCTCCTCCACAAATAGGGAGTAGTTTTTTGTGGCAGAAAATGATCTCATGACTTAGTGTCAGATCACAAAGCTTTAATTTCTGTGATTTAGTTAAGGATCAACTGCCAAAGATATTTTACTGTACCTCATTATCAAGGAAATAATCAGGAGACTGATAATTCCAGTCTGAGATGACTTCCAAAGATTCTTCTCTTCCTCAACACCTTCAGTCACTGAGAATAAAAGTCCCGACATAAATTCGTGTACATTGACTTGGTACAGAAGTTGGTGAAGAGGCCAGAATGCTGGATTTGAAGTCAGAATAAGTAGGTTCAAATCTAATTTTCATCAGCAATATGACCCTGGCCAAGTTGTCTGAGTCTAGTCTGCCCATCTCTAAAATGGGGTTCATATATTCACTTAACAGCTCCATGCCCATTTTAGGGAAAGAATTTTATATACCCTAAATCACTAAAGAAATGTAAGTAAAAGACATCTAAACCACTTAGTCTCTGAGTAAAGTGACACAGTATTTAAAGAAGGATGATACATTTAGTCCAGCTCCCTCATGTTATAGCAGAGGAAACTGAAGAAATCTTACTCAGAGTCATATGGCTTTTTAAGCTGCAGAATTAGGATTTTAATCTAGGACATCTGCCTCCAAATCCAAAATGTAGTAGGCAGAATTTTAGGCTCCCCACTTTCCCCCTAACACTTTGGGATTATGCCATGATGTATAAAACAGTCTTCTTTTTACCCAGCAGATAAATCCAGACATTGAAATGTGATGATGCTCCATTTGGTATCTTAGCAAACGGCATATGTTTAAGACCAAAGCTTCAGCCCCCACCTGACTCAAAGACCGAGGTTTCTTCAGAGGCCTCATATTCCAGTACAGGCTTCATGTAGAAGAAATAGCATGGGCTGATCTACTGCAGGCTTCAGGGGCTGTGTCACTCAGGAAATATGAACCTGCAAAGTTCCGTGACTAGAACTCAACAAGGGCATAGTGACAGAACATCTGAGTTATTAAAGCATCCTAAATGTTTGCTGTAAATAATACAATGGGGTGGATTTTATGACTGAAAGAGATCTGGATCTGGACTAATCCAAGGAAGGGAAAATCCAACTGTATTCCCACAGCAGTGTTACTAATCTAAAACCTATCAGCCCAGGCAGTAATAGAGCTAAGGCAATGAATGACCCAGGCCACCATTCTGTGTAGAGCTGTGTGGAATGTGAGAGGACTTCCATGAGCATCAATTCCTTATCTGTTCCTCATGGAAGATCAATTAATGCAATTCATTCTGTCCTGGTACTCCCATGGTGATCTGTCACATTCAGGCCCCCACTATCTCTTTCTAGAACTATTTCAACAACCTCCCAATTGGACTCCCAGCTTCCAGGCTCTGCTATATCTCTAATATATCCTCCACATAGCTAATTTTTCAAACGCCATCCATAGCTCCCTAGTAATTTCTGATAGAGAAAAAAAACTTCCCAATTTGGCATTTGAAATTCATCATAATATGGCTTTCCAATTTTATTTTGAATTATTTCCTCATCAAGCGCTTCAGGAAAACTGGTTCATATGTCTTTACCTAAACTGATGATTCTATCTCCCACCTTGACGCATTGCCCAGACCTAGCATAATTCTCTCCTCATATTTTTATCTTAGAAGTAATAGCTTCCTTCAGTGGTTCGGTTTATGGGCCAAATTTTGGCTCCTGGTCATCCTATTAAAGGGGTTTTTAAATACTTTTTTTAATATCATCAAAACTTTTAGCAGCTTAGTGAAACTTATAGACCTCTTCTCAGAATAATGTTATCATCATAAAAATAGAATTATACCAGAAACCAATTGTACTGAAATTCATTTATCAAAATATGATTTTTAAAAGGTGCGTGGACCTCTAATCAAGAATTTTATGAAGTCCATATTGGGGACCGCTTCTAGTTGTATGTTATTTCTGTGCTCAATGATAATGATTAACCAACAATATTACATTATTATTAACCAGCAATAATACATGAATGTAGCTCTTTAAAGCTTGGAAAATATTTTACTATTTTATTTTATTCTCAACCACAATTTTATAATATAGATATACTATCATTTCCATCTTATAAACAAAGAAACTAAGACTGAGAGGTTAAGAGAGACTTGTCTAGGAAAATGCAGCTATTATTGTCTGAGATAGGATGTAAACTCAGGTCTTCCTGATTCCAAGTCTAGAATCTTATCCCTTGCATTGCCTAACTGTCTAAATGATAGTGAATGTACTAATTTGTTTGTATACCATATTCCTTCAGAAGAATACAAGGCTTTAAATGGATTGATTTATTTATCTGTTTACTTCTTTGTTCACTCATTTATTTATTGAGCTTTTTCTTTGAACCACCACCCTATTCCTCAGGCAGTTGGAGGGTTCAGTGGAAAGAATTTTGAGACTGAAGTCAGACTGACTGGAGCTTCCAACACAGTCCAGACACTAGATGTGTGACCCTGGGAAAGTCCCTTCACCTCTTTTTTTCCCCCAATTTCCTCAACTGTAAGATGGGGATAAAAATTGCCTCTACTTTCTAGGCTGTTGAGAGGATGAAATGAGATAACAGTTACAAAGTGCTTAGTGCAATACCTGGCACATAATAGTTGCTTAATAATTGCTAGCTACCATTATTACCCCTGTTTCCAACCATACCTCTCACCCCTAGTTTCTTAGCAAAGTGCTTTGTGCTTTGTAGTTCCTTTAGAAATGTTGTTGGGCTGGATTGGATTCATTCAAGGTAAACCAGGAAAGGAAAGGTTTAATAGTGAAAAGTCTCTTAATTTGTTGCGATGCCACTTCTGTCATGGTAAGCTCCTGTTCTGTTTTTTTTTCTTTTGGGGGGGGTGGCTTGTGTTTGGTATTTTGGGGGGGGGGGGGGCTTTTAGGAATCCAGTGAATTGTCCCAGCAGAGAGGGAAACTTGGATGGCCAGTTAAATATGCATCATTATATCAAACCAATGTGAGCTTCAGTTACATCCATGGAAAAAAATAGCACCTAGAATGAAGGAGAAGATAGACAGCACTGCTGTATTCTACCCTGATTAGAACAGATCTGGAGTATTATGGTCACTTCTTGGCACTACATCTTTTTTAATTTATTTTTTACTTTTAGTTTACAACATTCAATTCCACAATCCCTTGAGTTCCAAATTTTCTCCCCCTCTCTCTCCTACTTCCTACCCCCCTCCATGGCGGGATGCAATCTGATATAGGTTATACAAATATCTTTGCATTAAACATTAGTCAAGTTGTAAAAAAGAGTTATAACCAATGGAGCGAACCATAAGAAAGAAGGAACAAAACAAAACAAAACACAAAAAAGAGAGAACAAGCAGTTCACTTCAATCTGCATTCAGACTCTGTAATTCTTTTTGCTGGATATGGATATCCCTTTCCCTCATGAGCCTTTTGGAGTTGCCTCGTAACTTTGCATTGCTGAGAGGAGCCCAGTCTATCAAAGTTAGTCATCATAGATTGGTATTACATCTTAAGAAAGACATTGAGATATTAGAGTGTATACAAAAGGTAACAACGGGTACAGCGAAAGACCTTAAGTCTATGCCATCTCTACCTGTCATGAGACTGGACCTTTAAAGGAAGACTTTAAACAATCTAACTACCTGCTTCCATCAACAGACCTTTCTCCAGCCCTTATTAACTTTTCCAGACACATTCCTCAATTGTTAATATACTTCTACCCCATCACACTCTTCCCATCCCATTGATTCTTATTATGGCTATGATTATGTAAATCCCACTTTCTATAACCCACTACCCATTCTCTTAATTCTATCCTCCTTAACCCTAATATCTCACTTCATGTCTACTTACCTCTTTTGCTGTCATCTCTGGAATGTCTATTCCATAGTTAATAAACTTGTTTTCATCTTAAACCATTTTCTTTTCTGATTCCCATGATCTTCTGACTTTCATTGAGGCTTAGCTCCCTTCTGATGACACCATCAACATTTCTATTACTGGTTGCACTTTTACTTATACCCTCTGAATCACTGGCCATAATCAGAATTTATCTTGTTTCCCATTGCCACTTCCAGATTCTCCCTTACCACCATTACTCAGTAAACTCTTCTCATGTGATCTTTATTCAATACAAATTTATAACCCTATCAAGATTCTGATAGCTCTTATCTGTCAGCTTCTCGGACATTTTCCTTCCATACTACATGAGTTCATTGACTAAATCAGTCAAGAAGGAATCAATATGAACCTCTTCACTCCAACTTATGCTACAGGACTTCAACATACATATCTATACTTCTTCAAACACCCCAAATTCATAGTTTGAGCTCTACTCAATGCCCATGACATATCCCTCCATTGTCTCTAGCCAGTAACACAAAGATATGAATATTCTCTTGATCTTGCCATAATCTACTAGTGTTCTCTGGTGTTAATGGACTTTGGATTTCATTTATAAGACCATAAAGGATCACTCCCTCTTTCCCTCTCCCTTATAACCTCTACTCTTGTTCCATATTCTCACAATGACCTTCAATCTATCCCCTGTTTAATCTTTGCTAAGTTATCACCCCTGTATTGGCTACATTCTCCTTCTGTCCCTATCTTGATTACTTGGTGAATAAACTCAATTTGATGTAGAAGTTCTCTCTCTCTCTCTCTCTCTCTCTCTCTCTCTCTCTCTCTCTCTATATATATATATATATATATATATATGTATATATATGTATGTATGTATGTATATTCAAATATGTATATATATATTTGAATCTCATGCCCCTTTTTCCCCTTACCAACCATACCTTTGCAAATTTCCAATCTTGGATTACTATTGCCATCTGTTTCTTTCTCTCCTATTTACTTTCTGCTGAATGCAACTGGAGAAAATTGTAAATCCATACTGACTGGATACACTATACATTTGTTACATAATCACAACTAGACCCTCACTACAAGGCAATCTTTTTCTGCCAATGTAATTACTCCATTGCATCACTCACAATATCAACTTTCCCAAACCTTTTCATCCCTGCTCAAACCTCAAGGCACCTGCTTCTCCTCATAATTTCTTTTTTTTTTTTTAATTAAATTCTTTATTAAATTTTTTTGAGTTACATCTTTTCTCCCCGTCTTTCCCCCGCCCACCACCCCAAAACAGCCATCCCAGTATTTCCCCCCTCCCCCAGTCTATTCTCTCCTATGTCACTTTTTGGTAGGGCAGGATGGATCTCCCAACTGCAGTGCCTGTGTATCTCAAGTTCCAGTTGG
>JAQQSU010016188.1:0-10997 GCA_028627135.1 Pseudochirops cupreus
AGTCCCTGGCACACACTGAAGTTCACAGGATCCAGCACATCTCAAACTCTTCACCACTTATCTTGCCTGGAACTCATGCTTCTTCACTCAAGGATCAGCCAGGCCACAAACAAACAAAGTCTTATCCTGGTCATGTTTCTTCAGTCCTCCAGCAGTTCAGCTGGCCCTAGGATCCAGAAGGAATATTGGCCTTCCAGGCAGCCTTCCAGGCAAGCCTTCTCAGCCTTCCCGGCAAGCCCTCTCAGTCTTCTAGGTGGCCTTCACCAGATTCTGGTCTCAGGAAAACTCCATCTCAGTTCTCAGTCAGTTCTCAGCTTCTAGATGCTGAGAGAGAAACACACACACACACACACACACACACACACACACACACACACACACACACACACACTCTCTCTCTCTCTCTCTCTCTCTCTCTCTCTCTCTCTGCCAGCTTCAGTCTTCAAGATTCTTCCTTCACCCAGAGCAACATTCCAGTTCTGTCTCTTTGTCTCTGGAATTCTTGCTTATATACACACCTCAGCCAGTCCCCTTCTTCCACATCAACAGGGAAGTTCATGCCTTCTCAACAGTGGGACAGAGTTTGCACCTTCCACACTTAGCCCCAAGGTACTAAGTGCTAAGTATCTGCTAAACTGATTACTATTACAGAAGGTGTTAACTATGGCACAGATGATTCCAGCAACTCTGTTCCTGCTACACCATGTCCCATCCACTTCCACTGTCCCAGGAGCATACAAAGACTTTGAGATGTCCTGTATACTCACCATTGAACCCTGTTCATTGACTGCTTCCCCCTCTTTTGACCCTTCTCCTCATGTACTCTCAGGCTACTATCTAAAGTGATATAGGAAGAGAGTGAGGAGTGTGCAATGCTTATCAGGACAGAGGAAGACATAATTTTTTGCCTATTTTGATCAACTAATCTAGGTAAAACATGTAAATCCAGTATTTCATGCAGACCAAGAAATCTATTTCCCAAAAAGTAATGCATCTACAAATTATAATAAATTTCCTTCAGAGAGAGTGAACAGGGGAGAATACTAAAGACTATTTATTTGGGTAAGTATAGCACAGATAGTGTCTGGACTTCATCTCCCAACATACATACTAACAGATTGGACTCCCAGAGCATGGCTAACTACACCTCCTTGTCAAAGTTCTAAAAGTATCTGTGAGTGACAGAGGGCTTCTAATACTTCAGTCTCAAAGTCCCATACAGTATATTTTCCCAATATCAATCTATCATTTATCTCTTCAATACCATCTAACCAGTGATTAATGCCTCAATATGATTTTGATCAGTTGGAATCTCCTTAATATCATTGATGAATTATATATATAGTTTTTATGGAGAGATATTAACTGAAAAATTATAGCAAGAACCAAAGTATAAAGTATCCCATTAAATTAGTGAATTCTCTCTCCTCTACTACTTTATTCTTGTGGAGAATGAATTCTGACTTTAAGCAGTAGCTTCATAAAATTCCTCCCATCAAATTCGCATCTGAGCCACTAACTGCTTTCAGAATATGGTGTCTCCTAGGGAGTTGGGTCAATTCACTGTTAGATTGGGTCAATCATGTCAGTCCATAGGGCTAGCTCCTCACTGGTATTGGCTTCTGGTAAACTCTGCTGTGGATCCCAATTCCTGGACCTCTGGTGGGTCCTCTAACCCTTTGGGGTTTACAAAGTAGGGACCTGGTCTACTCCATCTCCAATACCCATTCATCTAAGATCAGGAAAGACCAAACAGAACGAGGCAAAGTAACAGATAAGCCCTTTGTTCATGGCTGACTACATGTTGGCCTGAGAGTGTGGGAGAGAGAACCCTGATAACCCCACAACTCTTCTTTTTTCTCCAGAGAAAAAGGGATTTTGCGTACACAATGAGTTCTGGCTCTACATTGGTAAGAGGGAAGAAACAAGCATTTATATAAAACCTACTATGTGCATGCACTGTGCTAAGAGCTTTACAAATATCTCAATTTATCCTCACCACCCTGTGAACTAAGCGCTGTTATTATATCTATTTTGCAGTTGAGAAAACTGAGATAAACAAAGGTTAAGTGACTTGCCCTGGGCCATGCATCTAATAAGTGGCTGAGGCTGGATTTGAAATCAGGTCTGACTCTAGGCCAACACTGTATCTACTACACCACATTGCAGCTGATTAAACAATAAACAAACAGGAAATGGTCATAGAATACTTACCCATATTCTGGCCTGAGAACAGAACTCTTTCATTTTCCATCCCTGAATTTCTGGAAGCAGCTTCACCAAGCCTTCACTTCTGGGCTGGCAGAAGGCAATAAATGCTCTGTGGACTAGGCCCCCAATTATCCAGTCCAGCGTTAGACTGGTAATAAAATGCCTTGCATGGAGCTATTTACTTTGCAAAATGGTTCTTTATCTCCATTTTCTCATTTGATTTTCACAACTGTATGAATTAATTAAGTCAAATATTAAATTCCCATTTATCCAATATATGAAAATTCAGAAAAGTTAAGGGATTTTCTCAAGATCACATGGCCTGGTCAATAGTAGAAATGAGACTAGAACCCAGGTTTTCCCAATATCTAGTCCCACCACAACAAAGAATTTGTATAAAGCCACAGAGTTCCCAGTCCTGATTAGGATGAGTTAAATTTCCCCAGATTCTCTTCCAGGAAATCTTACTTTCCTAACCATGTAAAAGACTGGCAGGCATATTTGAACATGATGATGCTGTAATGCCATGCACCAGCAGATTCCCAAAAGAATGCTACTGTGAACAGCTTTTAGGGTTCAAATTACACAATATAGTGAACACTCTGTTTATTCCATTACAAATCAAGACAAACATTCACAATATATCACAATATAATATTCACAACATTACATCTTATCACAGAAAATGGCCACACAGTTTTCACTACAGTGGCCGCAATATTTAGAACAAGAAACAATAGAATAATCAAAGTTCCACTCATGGGGCAACCATTAACTCAATCAGTCACTATTCTATGTTCACAATTTCTAAATATCATTAATCATAAATACAGTCATTAGAAAACCACATAAACCCTCCACCCCTTGGTGTCCAGAAAACCTCAACTTCATCCAAGGGGAAGCTTTTTCTTCATCTTGACTCTGGGTGGTCCCTCTGATCCCCTGGATCCCCTTCCATGGTCCCAGCTCCCTCCTGAATCCACTAAACAGTCACCTGGATTCAGAAGCAGACAGCTGCCAGTTCCTTGTCCAGTCTTCAAATGTAAGACAGCTCCCAGGTCCTTGTCTAGTCCTCAGGGCAGTCCCTGGCACACATTGCAGTTCACAGGGTCCAGCACATCTCAAACTCTTCACCACTTCTCTTGCCTGGAACTCAAGGATCAGCCAGGCCACAAACAAACAAAGTCTTATCCTGGTCATGTTTCTTCAGTCCTCCAGCAGTTCAGCTGGCCCCAGGACCCAGAAGGAATATAGGCCTTACAGGAGGCCTTCCAGGCAAGCCCTCTCAGCCTTCCAGGCAGCCTTCACCAGATTCTGGTCTCAGGAAAGCTCCATCTCAGTTCTCAGTCAGTTCTCAGCTTCCAGATGCTGGGAGAGGAACTCTCTCTCTCTCTCCCTCTCTCCCAGCCGGCTTCAGTCTCCATGATTCTTCCTTCACCAGGAGCAGCATTCCAATTCTGTCTCTCAGATGCTGGAAGAGAAACTTTCTGTCTCTCCCTCTCAGCCAGCTTCAGTCTCCACGATTCTTCCTTCACCCAGAGCAGCATTCCAATCCTGTCTCTCTGTCTCTGGAATTCTTGCTTAGGTACACACCTCAGCCAATCCCCTTCTTCCACATCAACAGGGGAGTTCATGCCTTCTGAACAGTGGGACAGAGTTTGCACCTTCTACACTTAGCCTCAAGGTACTAAGTGCTAAGTATTTGCTAAACTGATTACTATTACAGATGCTATGAGGCACAGATCTTATTTAACTCAAAAAATGAAAAATTATAAAAGTTCTTGCTTATAAGTAGATATGCCAATCACCATGATATAGAAGACTGTCCAAGATTGAATGTTAGAGCTTCTCCCATTCTGACTGCAATTTAAATATACAAATACTAAACTTTGCATTTCATCACTGTCTACAATCTCAGAGGCCACCCAGCACAGAGAAGTAAGTGGTTCACAAATATAATATCTGCCTGCCAAGCTGATGGATTTTTGTCAGTCTTCATCTCCAAGGATATTTATGTGACTTGCAGGTAAATTAACAATTCCTGCCTCATGCCATAAGCCTATTGGAACTGGCATTTAGGGGTAGATAAGGATAGCACCCAAAAAATCATATTACAATAGAAAATATACTTGAATTATTTGTGTCCTTTGATGTCTACTTCTATGGATTATGTAGATCTCAGTTTGAGCACTTTAATTTCAAATCACACAGGCTCATAGAATTTAAAGCTAGAAGAGACTGTAGGGATAATTTAGTCCAACCCCTTTATTTTACAGATGAAGAAACTGAGGCTTAGGGGAACAAAGAATGACTTGTCAAAGGTTACACAAAAGTGGTGAGTATTAGAGACTGGATTTGAAAACAGGTCCTATGACTCTAACCCACTGATCTTCCCCAAACCCCCTGCCACCGTCTTTGAAGCAGTTATCCAATGGAATCAGATAGAATAGGTTGTTGAGGCAACGTACTATAGTTGCCTCATACTATAGTGATGAACTTGGAGTCTGGACAACCTTGGTTCAAGTCCCACCTCTGACACTAGCTGTATGACCTTATGTAAATTACTTAAACTCTCTACACTTCAGTTTCCTTATCAGTAAAATGAGGGAGATGCATTTAATAATGTCTTAAGGGTCTTTCCAACATTAAAACTATGATCCTATCATCCTATGATGTGATAGTACAGTTAAAAACTGTGATATGCAAAGTTTTTTGTTCCTAATGAAGGACTTCTATTTTTATTCTTTATTATATCACTTGTAATAATGTGGTAGAAAGAATAATGAACTCAGAGTCAAGAAAACTGGACTCTTGTCTTGACTCTACTCCTAATTAACTGAAGAACCCTCTGAGCATCAATTTCCCTGAAGGTAAAGTTGAAGTAATGATGCCTACTTGATCAACCCACAGGGCAATTGTGAGACTCACCTAATAAACTCACCTCACAGAGATAAGTGATCTATGCTGAGCAAAACAGCATAGCCACTGGGGAGGATTGGGGTGGGGTAGAGAGTGAAAGACCAACTACAATAATGGATGCAGATAGCTGAGGAAATGGAGGGTAGGAAAAGCACCATGCGGGCATATAGTCCATAAGGGAACTGAAGCTGAAAAGAAGAAGGCTAGTTTCTGCAGGAGGAACAAATGAGCAGCAGAATATATTTGCAGAAATCTGAACACTTTCCCCTAGGAAGGAATATGCTAAGAGCAACATCTTCTAAGGTCCCTGCTACACAGGTAAAGCTAGTTGGTTTTTCCCCCATAAAAAGCAATAAAACCAATCTCAAGACTGAATAGGCCAATTAAGACTTGAACTGTGGATGCACCTTCCTGGTCTCCAAGTAGAGAAGTTTCATGCATAAGTTCAGAGTTTCTCGGGCTTGACCCACACTTCTCACCCAGAAAGCTACCATGATGAATATGGAGGCAGAGAACTTGTACTCCATAGGCTCAATGCTGAGTATCCTTTCAGGAAAGAGAAGAGGAAACAGAGGGGGAAAGTAAAAGTTTCCTCATCTAGCAGTTCCCTAAACCATTGAAACACAGAAAACACAGTTCTCCCTCTTCTCTTGCAGCCCAGTAATATTTCATAACATTTATAATTTGCTTGACCATTGCCCCAAACAACGAGCATCTACTTTGTATGTAGTTTTTCACTCCTACAAAAGTGCTGCTATCAGTATTTTGGCCTAAATGGGATGTTTTTACCACTGAACTTCATTGGGTATATATTTAGTAGTGAGATTTCTGGGTCAAGGGGCATGGGCATTTTATTCAGTGAAAGACGCTTTTAAAACAAATATGGGCATGCTAACAGTATAGTACGTACATACCAAAATACGGAAGTTTACCAGGAGTCTTGACCACATTTACATGCAAGGAAAGAAAAAGGCTGTAGCATACAAATTGAAAGATACCACCTTTTCTGATTCTGCCATGGTAACAATTGAAATATTTCAAAAGCTAGAAAATTTGGCAAAGGTATAAAAAGGATGAGCAAATTCCTGTTAGAAAGATATTCAGATAAAATCCTGGGATGAGAAGACCTTTTGCACTTTCTTAGTGCTAGAAAATGATGGGCCATGTGAAAAAAAAAGATACAAGGAAAGTTTCTCAAAAAAGGCACAAAGTCAAAAGCTTTAATGAGGAAAATAGTTGTCTTCTTTGGTGGCCATAGCTAATGATAAGCAGAAATACAAAACATCAAATAAAAAAATGAAAGAGTCACATAAACAGAATCTAAGTGATGAAGAAAAGAATAAAATATAAATCAAGGATACAGATAATTTAAATTACAGAAGGAGAAAAGAAAGAAAGAGGGAAGAAAGGAAGGAACAAAGGAAGGAAGGAAGGAGAATGAAAGAAAGAAGGAATGAGGGAGAGAAATAATGAATGAAGAAAGGAAGGAGAAGGGGAGGAAGAAAGGAGGGAAGGAGAGAGAAGGGAAGGAAGGAAAGAGGAAAGGAAGGAAGGAAGGAACAAAGGAAGGAAGGAAAGAGAATGAAAGAAAGGAATGAGGGAGAGAAATAATGAATGAGGAAAGGAAGGAGAACGGGAGGAAGAAAGGAGGGAAGGAGAGAGAAGAGAAGGAAGGAAAGAGGAAAGGAAGGAAGGGAGGGAAGGAGGGAGGGAGGAAGGAAGGAAAAGTTTACTGACTGAAGAAAGAACAACACAAATGAAAATGGCATTAAATAAAAAGCAACAGACGAATGAGTTTATCATGGAACGGTTTCAGGCGCAATAAGACAGACAAAAAGAAAAGGAATCTGAGGTACAGGCTCAAATCCCTTCTCAGATGCATAATCTCAGGGAAGTCATTTAACCTCCCTAACATCTGTTTCCTCATCCATAAAATGAGGGGACTGAGTGAGATGATCAGCAATGGCCATTCTAGCTCTGCATCTATATTCCTAGGCCCTGGTTAGAACTAATGTCTCAAACCAAGATGTAAGAAATGAGCAACTAAGAGGAAGACACCACCCCTCAAGAAATAAGTGGGAAGAGGAAGATCTTCACTGAAACAGGGGGAATGATGACCTTATGGCTTAGTGTTGCTCAGTGAACCTTTTAGTGTCATTTCCAAAGGCCTATAAGAGAAAGGTGGATTTACCAGGACAATGGAAAAAAAGGATATTGATGCTATTTTAAAAGGAGAAAGGGTAGCTATTAGAAACTAGAGGCCATTACATTACTAAATATTGATTAGAGGACCATTTCAGGAATTCAGCTGCAAAAGCTGGCAACAATAGAAGATGGTATGATCCAGAAGGCACAGAAGTATACCATTAAGAGGCAGAAAATAGGTAACTGAACATAAGGACAATCATAGAACACACTAAAGGAGAAGTAGAGGAGGTAGAAAAGACATTTAACAAGTTTTAGTAAAGAAAAATCTTCTGTTCAATTTGTATAGGCTTTAATTTACTAACAGGTAAAATGAAGAGATGGGCCTGGGCCTGAAT
This sequence comes from Pseudochirops cupreus, assembly GCA_028627135.1. Lineage (NCBI taxonomy): Eukaryota > Metazoa > Chordata > Mammalia > Diprotodontia > Pseudocheiridae > Pseudochirops > Pseudochirops cupreus. The sequence goes on from JAQQSU010016188.1 coordinate 7,674, forward strand.
AATTTTGAAGGGCCCTTCCCAATCTTAAAATTCTATTAACCTGTAAAATGAGTTTCAAGACTATGCAGAGATGGTCAGCATCAAACAAGTTGATGACATGTATATTCATATTCCCTGAGCAGATGGGGAAAGAAATAAAAGGGATGAGAAAGTGATTAAAAGCTGCTCACACAGCCCCTTGCTACCTCTGTAATCAAGGAACTTAGTCGTAAAGAAAAATGTAGTAAATTTCAGAGAAATCATATGCAAAGATGAAAGAGAGAATATGTCCCTGCCCTCTGCCTTATTCAAGTGGATCTGCCCTACTTGCTAAAATTCCTGGCTAGGGCTCTGTACCTATAATAACAAAATGAGCATAAGATATGGAGTCAGGAAACCTTTTCTAGAAACTATCCACTCAGGTGGCTAAGTGGAACGGTGAATAGAGCACCAGACCTGGAGTCAAGAAGAGCTGAATTCAAATCCAGCCTCAAGGGAGTTACTAGCTAGGTGACTTCTGCCAAGTCATTTAATGTTTGCCTCAATTTATTCATCTCTAAAATGGGGATACTAGCACCTCCCTTCCAGAGCTTTTGTGAGGATAAAATGAAATATTTGTAAGATGTTGTACAAACCTTAGAGCACTTATATACGTGGTAGGTATTATTATTAACATTATTAATAATAATAATATTACGATAATATGACCTTCATTTTTCTGACCTTCAGTTTCTCCCACAATATGTAAAATAAGGGAATTGGACTCAGTGATTTCTAAGGTTCCATGCAGCTTTATTTATGATTGTATGATCCTTCAGATTCCTAACCCACCACACCTAATAAAGAGACACAGAGAGATCGATGGACTTCACTGCTTAAGAAGAAAACAAGAACATCTACTAAAAATTAGTTTAAACTGCAGACGCAGTGTCCTCTAAGTCATTATGAGGATTTGATATACATGCCTGGCAGATCCAGCTCATACATGTTGATTCATATACCACAATGATATATATCATCCTCTAATCACTTCATGTTTGTTAGATTCATCTCTGAAACAAGATTGTAAACTCTAAAAACATTGTCTCTCATGATGCCATGTCTTAGGAACCAAAAGGTAGCTGTGCGATATGATGGACTTGAAAAGAATGGGGAAAGGGGATGGAGCCAAGACGGCAGAGTACAGGCAATAATCCAACTGAACTCTCCCAACATTCCCCCCAAAAAAGCTTTAAAATAACTCCCTCACATCAAATTCTGGAGTGATAGAGAGAACAGAAGGTCAGAATGAGATATTTTTCCAGTCTAAAAACACTTAAGAAACCAGCAGGAGAAGTCTGTGAAAACAGGGGTGGGTCCAGGTAAGAGTATAGCAATAGCAGAAACTGTAGGTCTTGGAAGCAACCATGACAATAGCAGCAGCAGATGCAGGGGCTCTTAGCCTAGAGACAGTAAGGAGGTTGGTCCTCCTTACCTGGTCAAAAAGAAATTACAGACCCTTTGCTGGCACTGAATGTGGCTGGTACTGGTTGGCAATTCTATTGCCCTAAAGCAGTTCTGGATCACAGTTCCAAGATGGAAAAGAGTACTTATAGTGATCACAAGGAAACAGGGGCCCTGATCACCATTCCAAGGCAAAGAGGAACACTAATGTTTATGGCTACAGGTCATAGTTCCAGGACCAAGAGGAGCACTGGTGCTTTCAACTGCAGGGGAACAGGGCACCTTCCTGACTAAACACTAAAGTACTGAACAAGTAAGCATTGACCATATTTCTTTCCAGATCACACTACCTTAGAAGCACCAAAAACTTAAAGACTCCTTGACCAGAATTAGCTCTGAAAACAGCATCACAAAAAAAAAAATTTGTAGGTTGGAATAGTGCCTTCCACCTCCAGGTGAGCAGAGATCAATTTTTATAAAAGGTTCAAAGTCAAGAAATAAGCTGGGAAAATGAGCAAACAACAAAAAAGGGAATCTGACCATAAAAAGCTATAGTAGTAGCAGGGAAGATCAAGGCATAAACTCAAAAGACAACAATGTGAAAATATGTACAAGGCAAAGTCTCAAAGAAAAATTATAATTGGGCCCAAGGCCAACAAGAATTCCTAGAAGAGTTAAAGAGATAAGAATGATAGAGGAAAAATCATGAAGAAAAATAAGAGTGATACAAGAAAGTTATGAAAAGAGAACTTAGAGCTTGGTAAAAAGAGGTACAAAAAATGGGGGGAAGACTGAAAAAATAACACCTTAAAAAAACAGAATTGGTGGGACAGAATTAAGATGGCAGGGTAAACTCAGGGACTCACCCAGCCTCTCCCAAATTCCCCACTTTAAAATAACTCCTCAAAACAAAATCTGGAACAACACAAGCAACAAAAAAAAAAAATTGAGTGAAACAATATTCCAGCCCAAGACAACTTAGATGGTCAACAGGAAAGAAGAAGTCAGAAAGATGGACACATTGGGAGAAGGGGGAAGAGAGAAGTAGAATAGGGTAACATGAGAAAAGAAGATGCAGATCCTTCTTGAAGGAAGCAAGATGAATCATGAAGTCACCTGCCAAAAAAATATCTCTCCAACACATTCCATCAATTAGAGATAAATTTAGACTTAGAAATTAATGTGCATCCTCTGAAATACAAATAAGTTCAGTAGGATTAAATTTATTATTTATACCTAATTGCCAACTGCTTTTCCTTTTTAATAAAAAATCTAACCTACCTTATTCCTTAGTGAGATTTTTGATATGAGAAGGTAGAGGATGCTGAGGGAAAGAAGAAAGAAAATTGCTTAGTATTATGTCAGACTCTTACTCTCACATGACCCTTTTCCTCTTGGCCTCATCTTCAACTTCTCTCTTCCTATATTATAGCTGTTCAGTATGCTGTAATAGAGATTCAGCTTTAGAGACAGAAAGACCTGGGTTCATGTCCCACCTCTGATATGGTTTCATGATTTGGGGGAGTCACTTAACCTCTGAATGTGCTAGGCAATTCTCTAAGACTGAGACAAAATGCCAATCTGCATTGATTGGTAGGAGTTTCCTTATCCAGGAGTTCCCTGTACCTATGAAATTATACAGCCAGTTCATATCACAAGGCACTAAAGAACTCTAGACTCTAGCTCCATAGAATATTGAAGTCATCCTCCAATTTTGGCATAAAAAATGTCAACAAGGATTCACAAAATCATTTAGTTAAAAGGATCTGTAAGAGATTATTCAGTCTGGCCACCTGTGTTATGGGAATCTGAAGATCTTCCCTGCCCCTAGGCCCTTTGCTAAAGTGTCTACGTGACTGAGGACCCTTGGATATTTGAAAGTATACTCTGTTCCCTAATAGG
>JAQQSU010016189.1:0-10997 GCA_028627135.1 Pseudochirops cupreus
ACTGTCACCTGCAACTGCGACCAGGAACTGCCAAGAACTGAGGAGGCATGGCTGTGATGTCGGTATTTTGTCTGTCTGTTTTGATGTTGTTTTGCCAAATTCACCTGATGGTGAAGGACAGTGCTGCTGTTGTAGAGGTCCTGGAACCTGGCTGTTGGTTCTGAAGCCCTGAAGGAGGATTTTCTTGTGGTACCTGCACAGAAATCCTGGAAGAGGGCCTTGCTGATGTTTTCAGGGGTTCTGGGACTGTTCTAAAGGCAGAGAGTGACTTGATGAGGACAATGGCTTTGTTGAGCCTTATCTCCCCAGGAACTGAGATTGCTGAGGGCATGCCTCAAGTGAAGATGAAAGAAGGCTCTTTCCTTGGGTATTCAATGCTGAGCTTACTTAAGGGTGGATGGTCTTTTGTGCTCTCCTGCCCCTTTTGAGATTCAGGGATGGGAAGCCTTTGAGTGATTGACCAAATGAATGTACTTTGTTTATGGTTGGAGACTAATCTCCATGTGAGAAGAGACTTTTGACTGACTAAATGAATGTACTGTCTAGGAGTGGAGTAGTACCTGGATTGAATTGAGCACTTACCTGCTAAAGGAGCAAGTTACATTATATTTTGACTTTTCTGTTCTGTGAATGTTTGCTGAATAAATCGGGTTTACTATGCTGGTAATCTGAATCTTTGGAAGTTGCCTTTGCTTGGCATTACAGACTTCTACCCAGTGAGGAATCCACTGATAATATTTGGGGCCACCCCTTCTCACAAGTAGAGACCCTCAAATATTTGTTTTAGAACAAGTTTCACTGTGGGTCAACATCCATTAAACTCAATCTTGTAAACCTCAAACAATATATTTATTTTTTCTTGTCAGAAGTCATAACTGATTCAAAGCAAAGGTGCGTAATGGAAAAGTAAAACAATAAAATTCAAAGCAGAACATTCCCCTTTCAATATACAGGGCCATACTGTCCCACACACCATCAACGGGATATTAGGAATTCATAAGGATCACAAGGGAATAAAAATTAACAGGACCAAAGGATATGGAAGGATGTCATATATCCAATCCAGTATCATCTGCCTCTTCTAGTGATGTCATGACACTAGTCTAATTGCCTGCACACCTGGCTGTGTTCTGATGTTTCCACTGAGAATTCCACTTCCCTGCTATGTTAGGTAGGGTAGGCTCTGCTCAGCATCGATTTGATTGTCTCAGATAGTCCCCAGGCTTCTAGTAAATTTTAGGTGCTGTACTCTGCTACCAATTTTGGGTTGGCTATTTTTGCTCCAATCTTTTTTTTTTCCCTTACTATCATTTATTCTCCTCCTCCCTCCATTACATGTAAGCATAGCTTTCAACATGCTTTTTCTGTAAAATTGAGAGTTCCAAATTTTTCTCAATGTAAATTTTTTCATAGTAATGATTTCCAACTATGTATTTCCCTCCAACATATTTTCCCCTTTTATCCTTCTATCTTTCTCTCATTTTACTCTGTCCCTTCTCAAAAGTGTTTTGCTTCTGAATTTTACCTCCTCCAAACTGCCTTCCCTTCTACCATTCTCCTCTTCTCTTATCCCCTTACCTTCCTAGTTTCCTGCATGGTTAAATAGATTTCTCCACCCTCCTGAGTGAGTGTATTCCCTCTTTCAGTCAATTCTGATGAGCATAAGGTTCATGTGTTCCCCTACCTGCTTCCTTCATTTCCCTTCCACTGTAAAATCTCTTTAAGACCTCTTTTATGTCAGATAATTTATCCCATTCTATCTCTCTCTTACCTCTTCTCCCAGTACATTCTTCTTTCCTATCCCTTAATGTAATTAAAAAAAATAATTATACCATCACAATCAGTTCATAACTCTGCTTTCTATCTGTGTATGCTCCTTGAAACTGCCCTAATAATGACAACATTTTTTGTAGTTATAAATATCATTTTCCCATATGGAAATAAAAGCAATGTAACAACCTCATTAAATCCCTTGCAGTTTCTCTTTCCTGTTTACCTTTTCATGTTTCTTTTGCATCTTGTATTTGAAAGTCAGACTTTATATTTAGCTCTGGTCTTTTCATCAGGAATGCTTGAAAGTCCTCTATTTCACTGAAAATTCATTTGTTTTTCTTAGAGGGAATGCCCGGTTTTTCTGGGTAAACAATTATTAGTTTTAGTTCTTCCTCTTTGGCCCTCTAGAATATCATATTCCAACCCTATGGCTATTTAATGTAGTAGCTGCTAGATCTTAGGTTATCCCGACTCTGGCTCATGATATTTGAATTGTTACTTTTTGGCTGCTTACATTATTTTTTCCTTGATCCAAGAGGTTTGGAATTTGGCTTATTATTTTTCCTGAGAGTTTTCATTTTGGGTTCTCTTTTAGGAAGTCAGAATTAAATTCTTTCAATTTCTATTTTATCCTTTGGTTCTAGAATATCAGGGTAGCTTTCTTTTATAATTTCTTAAAACATGGTGTCTTGGCTCTTTTTTTGATCATGGCTTTAAGGTAATCCAGTAATTCTTAAAATATCTCAATTGTATCTATGGTCAAGTCAGTTGTTTTTTAAATGAAATATTTCATATTTCCTTCTATTTTTTCCATTTGTAACTTTTTTCTCTTTTATGGGACGTTTACCGTACTTTATCATAAAAATTTGGGTACTTGATCATAGGCTATATTATATAATGCTATACATACATTTTCTTTTTTCATTTAATTTCATTTACAATTTTTTTCTTAGCTTGGATTTGGTATTTTCTTCCACAGTTACATATAAAAACAATTTTAACATTCATTTTAAAAACTTTGATTTCCAAATTATCTCCCTTCCTCCCTCTCCAAACACCCTCACTGAAAAAGCAAGCAATTTAATATAGGTCATACATGTGTAGTCATGAAAATCCTATCCATAATAGTCATGTTGTGAAAGAAAATATAAACAAATATTCAAGAAAAATAAAGTTTTAAAAAAAGAATTGTTCAGTTTGTATTCAAACATCATCAGTACTTTCTCTAGGGAGGAATATCATTTTTCATCATAAGTCTTTCAGAGTTGTTTTGGATTGCCGTATTGCTGAGAATAGCTAAGTCATTCTCAACTAATCATCTTACAATATTGCTGTTACTTTGAACACATTACATTTCCATTTGCATCAGCCCATGCAGATTTTTCCAAGTTTTTCTGAGAACATTCTTCTCATCCTTTCTTATAATATAGTAGCATTCCATCATAATCATATACCACACTTTGTTCAGTCATTCCTTAATTGATGGTCATCCCCTCAACTTCTAATTCTTTATCCCCAGAAAAGAGCCACTTTTTTTCCTTTTTTTAAAATCTCCTTTGGCATACAGACCTAGTAGTGGTATTTCTAGGTCAAAGATTCAGCATGGTTTTGTAGCCCTTTGGGAATAGTTCCAAATTGCTGTAGAGAATGGCTGGATTAATTCACAACTCCACCCACAGTGCATTACTTTCATTTTTTCCCACATCCCCTCCAACATATGTCATTCACCTTTTCTATCCTATTAGCCAATCTGATAGGTATGAGGTAGTATCTCAGAATTATTTTAATTTGCATTTCTCCAGTCAAGGATGAATTAAAATATACATTTTTATGGCTATAGATAGCTTTGATGACCTCTTCTGGAAATTGATCATATCTTTTGATTCTTTAACAATTGAGGAATGGCTCTTTTTTTTTTTTATAAATTTGATTCAATTTTCTATATGTTGAGAAAATGAGGGTAAGTGAGAGGGAATTACTATTGTTAACTGCATTTCCCTACATCCTATTTCCCCCATTTATTCTATTTTCTCCCTTCTTTCCCAGTGTCCCTGCAAAAGTGTTTTATTTCTGACTACTCACTCCCCCAATTTACCTTCCTTTCTATTACACATCTCCCTTTCCTTTATCCCCTTCCCTTCCTACTTTCTTGTTGGGTAAAATAGATTCCTATGTCCAACTGAATGTGTATGTTATTTCCTCTTTGAGCCAGTTCTGATGAGAGTAAGATTCACTCACTCACCCTCACCTCCCCACTTTTCCCTTCCCCCTGTCTTCACTCTACCATCTTGGCTCTGCCTCCCTTGATTGTTTCTTGATGTCTCATTAGTTTTCCCTTGCCCAGTTCTAATTTTTAAGGAATTTCATTTTCTTTAGTGAGTTTTGGACTGTCTTTTCCATTTGGCCAATTCTACTTTTCAAGATGTTCTTGTCTTCATTGAATGTGTGTGTACGTGTGTATGTATGTATGTGTGTTTATGTATATGTATATATGTGTGTGTATACATATATATGTGTGTATATATGTGTGTGTATACACATATATACACACACATACATGTGTGTGTGTGTATATATATATATATATATATATATATATATATATATATAAACACATATATATGTATATTCCCATTCAATCTGTTCTGCTTTTCAAGACTTTCTTCTCTTCACTGGATTTTTGCACCTCTTCTACCATTCAGCCTATTCTGTGTTTTAAGTTGTTATTTTCTGCAGAATTTTTTTTTGGTGCCTCTTTTCCTGAGCTGTTGGAATTTTTTCCCATGATTATCTTATATCACTCTTATTTCTCTTCTCACTTTTCCTCTACCTCTCTTATTTGATGTTTTAAATCCTTTTTGACTTTTTCCATGACCTGAGACCAGTTGACATTTTTCTTTGAGACTTTGGATGCAAGAATTTTGACTTTGTTACATTCTGAGTGTTTGTTTTATCTTCCTTGTCACAGTAGTAACTTTCTATGTTCAGATTGTTTTCTGTTGTTTGCTCATTTTCCAGAGTATTTCTTGATTTTTAACCCAATGCTAAAGTGAGACTCTGCTTCTGAATTTGAGGGGACACTGTACCAAACTTCAGGTTTTTTGTGCAGCTGTTTTCAGAGGTAATTCTGGGGACCTCTAAGTTTCTAGCTCTTTCAAGGTGGTATGATCTAGGGAGAGTTATTTTTACTACTCTCCTGCTCTATGTACTCGATTGTGAGTGATCACAAGTAGTCTCTTCAACCCTGGTACTGTGGCCAGGATCCATACACCCCTGGGGTCACATGCTCTGCTGTGCTAGTGTTCCTTCTCACCCCAGGACTGCCACTCAGATCAAAGTATAGACAGTGCTACAGAATCTTGCACCTGGTACCAGCAAAGGAACTGCTGTGAGTCTCCTATTCAACCTTTCCTGACCCTTGTACCATTTGTGGGTTGGAAAGTCTGGAAACTGGCCCTGATGTCACTGGTTCCGTCACCCTGAGGACTCCTTCTGCTTTGTTGGGGCATGATCTATGCTGGCATAACCTAACCTGGATGCTGCTCCTCTCTCACTCTGGTGCAATAGACCTTTCCTACCAACCTTCTAAGTTGTCTGTGACTGGAAAAATGTTTCAATCTGTCCTGCTGCTATAGAATTTGTTTAGAGTCATTATTTAAAGATATTTGAGGAGTTTTGGGAGAGACCTTAGGTGAGTCCCTGCCTTTACTGTGTCATCTTGGCTCCACCCACTAGAGCTCAATGATTTTAGAAAAACATGGAAAGACATGAATAATGAAGAGCAAAATAAGAAGCAAGAAAACATTGTATACAATAACAGCAATATTGTTTTAAAAATGACTGAGTGAATAAACTATTCTGTCTTTTATAAATACCCCAATGAACTATAAAGGACATATGAAGAAAGACACCATCTGTATCCAGAGAAAGAACTTGTAAATAGAAATACGCGTCCAATAATTTTCTATCTAGTATCTAAAATATGTATTATATATAATTTTATATCATATTGGAAATATATGTTATGCTATATATATTCCATATACTATATATAAAATTATCCTATACATATTTCTATTTATCAGTTCTTTCTCTAGTATGATATACACATGCATTGTATGGTGTGTCTATATATATGTATCTGTGTATACACACACACACATCTCAAGAGTGAGGGTGGAGGGAGGAAAGAAAACAAAATTTATGTGATAATTTTGTTGTATATTTTAAAGGAATAGCAAATTGTGCATAATAGATTTGTAATTTTGAATGCAATCATCTTTTTTTGTTGTACTATTATGGACATGTTTGTTTTATTTTGTACATTAAAAATAAATTAAAACACAAAAGATTTGTAATGTGTTAAACAAAAGTGCTTAACATTTATTTGATAATTTATTGTTTTAGAATTTATTTTAGGAAAATTTGCTCTTTTTTAATTCTTTTGGGTCATGGATTTAATTGTTGAAAGACTAAAGTAAAAATGTTACAAAAAATAAAAATCAATTACGTTGAGTACTTCTGTTTGTGGCAGATTGGTAATTGAGTTAGTGTCAATATTTTAAGATTTGGGGATCTAGCCCTATGCTTATGCTAAAGTGCAGTGATTTAATTTTAATTAAGAAGTACAAATTGCAAACGAAAAGGTTTTTTCCCCACAGAAAATCAGCTTTGGTTAAAGGTTAAATATTAGATAACCAGCTTTGGTAAGGTGAGGTAAGCATCTATTTAGTTGTGTACACCCATTTTTCAAGGCAATAGGTAGGAAGACAATGTTAAATTTAACACCATATAGATATTGGTTATGATAAAAATGTGGGTTATTGTGACCTATGACTATTTTATAGGACCGTAAATGTTTCCTTGTATAAACATTGAGAACTATTTAGCTCCTTCTGTGAAAGCTCTGGGGAAATAGGCCACATCCTGGCAGCATTAGATCAAATACCTTAGGTCTCAGAATCTCATAATATTAGAAGCATAATCACTTGAAAGGAATTAGAATAGACCCTTCACTGAAATTTTCTTAAAAACCAAATTGGAAATACTTAACTTGGCAAGATGAAAAACTGTCTGTGAACCTGGAAGTATCAGCTCTAACCACCTAAAAGCAAAGTTTTACCACAAGTTTAAGATGTGTAAAATTACTAAAAGATGCAGTAATTCACAAAAAAAGGCTTCCCTGAGGCAGGGCTTTGGGGGGGAGAAAAGAAAAGCAAATTATACCTGAAAATAATTTTAAACATTTTTTGAAAGCAGAGAAATTTAAGAAATGTGTTTCTAAATTATTCCAGTATAGAATGCCAAAATTGGTATAGTATATTTTTTTCGTATTTTTTCATGGTTTTTTTTGGTAGATGATGTAGAGATACATTCATGTGGAGTGACTTTATTTGTCTGACAACATAATATGATCTTTCCTTTGTTTAAGATTCCTCTAAATCAGTGGTTCTCAACCTTCCTAATGCCACAACCCTTTAATACAGTTCCTCATGTTGTGGTGACCCCCAACCATAAAATTATGTTCATTGCTACTTCATAAGTGTAATTTTGCTACTGTCATGAATCGTAATGTAAATATCTGATATGCAGAATGTATTTTCATACATACACGACCCACAGGTTGAGAACCGCTGCTTTAAATGTTACCTCAAATCATCTTGTGATACAGAGACATGTATGTAGGGGATTTTTCCAGTTTGAATAGCTCTCTCCAATGTAGAAAGTGTTTAGATATTGAATAATGATGATTTAAATAAAACTGTTTCTTGAAGACAAGTCTAAAACACACAATAATACTTTTTTTTTTCTCAGAAGCATTAGGCTTTAAGGGGCTTTAAGTGCCAAATACACGAAGTCATAATTCATCCTAGAGGCAATGGGGAGCCTCTGGAGTCTTGGATTAGTGACACAGACAGCCCTGTTTTAGGAATGTCACTGGCAGCAGCAGTGGGGAGAATGGATTGGAGAAATAAAGCACCTGAAGTGTAGAAAAGAATGAGGAGGCTGTTGCCTATCCAAGTGAGTAGCAGGATATGAGAGACTGAATTAGGGTGTGGGTTGTAGCAGTAGAGTGCAAGAGGTGGATGTGAAAACCATTGTGGAGGTAGAAACATCAGGATTTGGTAACTGATTACGTATGTAACCTGAAGGGACAAATAATAAGAATTTATTAACTCTGCATTCTCTCTGTTGCCAGTTATAATCTCCCCATCCTCCTCAAGGGAAGTCCTTCTTTGTTTTCTTCCAATAGACTTTAAACAAACAAGCATAAGAAGCAATTTTTGCTTAGATACAATAAATGGGAGAAGAGTTCCTGCCTTTCTAATTTTCTAGGTTCACTGCAAAGAGTTCAAGTACTGTTTATATGGGGAAGCAAGATGGTGCAGTGGACAGGCTGATGGGCCTGGAGTCAGGAAAAATCACCTTCCCAAGTTAAATTTGGCTTCCAACACTTACTTCTGTTTTTCCTTAGTTCTGGAAGAGGACTATGATATCAGGGAGATGACAACGTGACTTGCAGTTTACTGTGATTTTTGGGCAGGAGAGTTGTGCAAGGTCACCAGCCTCACTTTCTCCTCCAGAGCCATCTATTAGCTGTGGGAAATTGGGCAAGTCACTTAGCCCTGTTTGCCTCAGTTCCTCATTTGCAAAATGAACTGGAAAAGAAAATGACAAACCACTCTAGTATCTTTGCCAAGAAAAGCCTGGATGAGGTCATGAAGAGTTGGAAGGAACTGAACAACAAGTGCCTTACATAAGTGTTGGTCCAATAAGCAACTCTTGTTAAGCTAAGTACAGGGGATACAAAATTTCCTTCAAAGCTCAACTCACACACTACTTCCTACCTAGTTCTAGAAATGTTGGATATAGTAATGAAGGAAGAATGCAAAATTAGAAGGATGCCCTTAATCAGAGAGGAGACAGGGTGATCTATATTTCAGGAAAGAACTATGTGATCATTGGATCACAGATGCAGAGCTGATAGGGTGGGGAAAGAAGTAATCATTTATTAAGTATCTTGAAATTCAATTCAATTAACTTTTATTAAACTCCTACTATATGGTAGGCATTGTTCTAATGCTTTACAAATATTATCTGTGAAAAGGCAGGCATCTCAGAGACCATTTAGTCTAATTTCTGTTCTTCATTTCACAGAAGAGGAAATTGAAGGCTATGCAGGTTAAGTGACTTGCCTAAGGTGATAGAGGAAGTTACTGTCATCGGTGGGATCTGAATCCAGGACCTCTGATTCTAACTTACTAGTTCGATATAGGCTGGAAGTTTGGTTGGAAGAATGGATGATGCAAATATTTGGACAGGGTGGGGTGGTGTCATTCTGGCTCCATTCCCCAGTATTCCAAGTTACTACAAGCAAACAGAAAAAGCCTGGACTCTGAGCCCAATCAGGCTCCTCCTCCCTCCTTTGTGACCAGTGATCTGAGGGAAAATCCAAAGTTCTCCCTGTCTTGACTCTGAGTTCCAGGGGCATGGCCTAGACCTATTGATTCTGCTTGCCCCACAACCACTTTACCTGAACTTTTCTCTCTAGTCCCGTTTAGTCTGAGGCATGGCAGCAGAGGGGACTGTGATGGCTGCCATTGTTTGCTGCTACCTGGTACAGCACTTGGAGCATCTGATGTCAGAGGAGCTAAATAAATTCCACACGTACCTGGTGGAGTATCTTTCACTTTCTGTGTATGAAAAATCAACACAGACCAACAGACACAGCCTCTGTCAGAGAATTTAACACAGACCAACAGATAAGGCTGCTGTCTGAGAAACCAAACACAAATCAGCAGAAAAGTCTCAGGGCTTCTGAAAACAGCAGTAAAGCCTTCTTTCAGGACGTCTGTAAACAGACAGCAGTAAAGTCCTCTTTCAGGGCCTCTGAACCAGCAGTAAAGTCCCAGGGCTTCTACAACAACAGCAACATCCTCTGTCAGCACAAGATGCTTTGTTGTGACAAAGTAGCATCAATACAGAACAGAAAGACAGAGTGCCAACACCAAAAGCATCCTTCCTCCCAATTTTGATTCACCCCAACTTGTGATCGATTTTTTATCTGCCTTTTTTGGCAAATTCGTCCCACCGTGGGCTCCATATGATGATGTTAGGTCTATTAAGGGCAACACAACATATACTGTTTCCAACTTTTGACTTCCAACTTCTAACAAAGACTTGACACAATCAAAGCTGAGGCTCAAAAGCACTTGAATAGCTGAAACAAGGATCAAAGTACTCCTTTCCTTGACATTACAACAGGATTACAACATTAAGCCAAGCTATTACTTAGCTGGAGATGAGAGGGATCCTCTCCTTTCCTCCATTGGGGGAATGCAGAAGATTCTCCCACTGCTTTGATACCCAACTCAAGTCCCATTTCCTTCAAGAAGTCTTCTGTAACCCATCATTCTGCAGAGATCTGTCTCTCCTCCTGAGCTCCTGTTCCTTTAGTATAGGAGTGCCCGGCACATAGTGCTTAATAAATGCTTGGTGATTAATTGATTTACTATCTCATTGTGGAATTTGTAGTGCTGATATACAGCATATTTCATTCCAACTCCTCAGGGCCCAAATTGAAATTTACTTTCCAACGCTGTCTTCCAGGTCCATTCCCACTTTCAACTTCCAAGTATCCACTTATGCACCAGACGGGTCTCTCATTATCTTCTGCTTTTCTTTCCTACAGAGGATCTTGGGTTAGTTCTTGCTCCAATTCTTCCAGCCTCCTCAGGTCAGTAACCACTGTCAATGTAGAAGTCTAGGAGCAGTTTTTTTTTTCCCCATATGTATGTTATCATGTACCAAAAATTGTCTGTTAATGGGGTCCCATCAATAAAATTTGAGGGGATGTACTGCAGGAAATTGGATCACTTCTCCATTCACTGAGTGAATTAAAGTCTTGTGAGTTCTAGCAGATAATACACGTAGCAGGGCAAGATGGACAAATACTGGCAGTGTCCTTGTTTAGTAATAGGGTGACACAGGTGACAGACCTATGCTGTGTTGATGTTAGAGGTAATAGAGAAACTGTTGGTCTTTATTGATGAAATAAATGACATGACCAGACCCGTGCTTCAGTAATTCATTTTTGTAGTAGTATGTAGATGGACAGGAGAGTTATTTAGGATGAGATGTTAACTAATTTAAGATGAGATAGTAACTAATGTAACAGAACAGTAGAGAGGTAGTGTGCTTAGACACAGTGAAACTGACTAGCT